>ML783059.1:398584-430637 GCA_009831015.1 Picea engelmannii
GAAAAGGACATTAACAATACACAAACCCATCTATACTTGAACTATGTACTTGAAGCTCTATAGTGAGGTGATATATGTGTACCACTGTGGTCGAGCCTTAGCGCGGAGCCGCGAGTGGGGTTCTTCTCTGCGAGTCCTCCTCTACGAGCGGGGTCCTCCTCTGCGAGCGAGGTCTTGGACTAACAAAATATGGTCACTGCAGTCTGCCAACTGGTGCCTGGGCCGAACCTGGGAGTAACCCGTAACCCGTTACCAACCAGAAGAAAGTCCAAGAGTAAAATACTAAACCCGTAAGCCTCAAGGCCCACAGGGGAAATAAGAGGTAACAGAAGAACAAAGATGTAAACTGGGGAATGCATTTCAGATCCCATATAATTTATACCATGTGGGAGGGCCAAAAATCTCCATGTTCTTTGGAAATCGAGCAAAGGGAAGATTGAAATCGGGCAAAGGGAAGATTGTAGGCTGTAGCTACCCAGTGCTGAGTGCCCAYTGCCCATACCACAAAATCRGGGYGAAATTAAACCATAAAYCCCGATTTTACCAAATGGCAGGGCGAAGAAGCTATCATAAATTCCCATATTTCTAGAAATTTGGCTAATGGAAGCTTGTTCCTCCAAATTTCAGGGGCTAAATATAATTTGTTTTCCTCTATCCCTCCTAAAAACATGGGCTAACCCTGTACACGATTTTTACCTTAAAATAAATTATGGGCTAATAAAATAAGTTTTAAAAAATCACTCTAATACAAAAAATTCGCCCAATAAAAAATTAGAGGCCCCTTAATTTCGCCCATGAGCGAAATTTTGCCCCTAAAATCATCTATGCTTCTTGCATTAGAACTCCACCTGATCCTTTCTTGGATGCGTCAATGCATACCAAAAATTCCTTGTCCATATCTGGAACTTTTAGTATCGGTGTTGTTGTTCATAATTATTTAAGCTTCTGATATGCTTCAGTGCATCTCTCTGAGCATACAGATTTCTTATTCTTCTTTTGCAGTTTCGTAATTGGATTTTCTATTTTTGAAAAGTCTTCGACGAAACATCTATAGTAACCATCTAATCCCATAAAAATACATACTTCTTGCATGTTTGTTGGGGTTGGCCATTCCATAATATCATCTACCTTCATTGGATCCACAGTGATACCTTCCTCTAAAATAATGTGTCCCAAATAGTGAATCTTTGTTTGATAAAAAGAACACTTCGACAACTTTTTGTACAACTTGTTTTCTCTTAACCACTACAAAACTAATCTTATATGTTTGTTGTGTTCCTCTTTTTCCGAGAGTAAATTAATATGTCGTCAATAAATACCTATAGAAACTTGTCCAAGTATTCACGAAATATCCCATTCATTAAACTCATGAATACACCAGGGGAATTTGTCAATCCAAATGGTAATACAGTAAATTCATAATGCCCAAATCTTGTCTTAAACACTATTTTAGGAATGTCTTCCTCTTTCTTTCGCAACTGGTGATACCTCGATCTCAAATCAATCTTTGAAAACACTATCGCTAACTTCATTTGATCAAATAAGACATCATTTCTTGGTAATGGGTATTGATTCTTGATCGTGGCTTTGTTTAATTGATGATAGTCAATGCAAAGCCTCAACAATCAGTCCTTCTTTATTACAAAAATTACTGGTGCACCCCATGGTTATACACTTGGATTTATAAGTCCCAAATCTAATAAATACTTCAATTTCATCTTTAACTCTTGCAATTTAGGTATCGACATCCGATATGGAGTTCTAGCAATTAGTTATGTTCCAGGTTTTAAATTTATATTAAATTTAAATTCTCTTTTTGTGGTAAACCCGGTAGTTCCTCCGAAAAACATCAACAAACTCCAATACTACTAGAAATTCTTCCAATCTTTTCGCATCACCATTTTCGTTAAGAGCTAATATGGCATACAACTTACATCCCTTGCGCATATTTTTCTGTAATTGTAGGGAATAAATAAATCTTAGCGATACTCGATTTCTCCTTGCAATTACTCTATTATGTCCCAAATCATCAATTAAGCTTAATATTTTCGTCTTACAGTTAAGTATCGCGTGATGTGATTCTAACCAATCCATTCCTATCACAATGTCGTGGGATCCTAAGGTTGCGAAAAAAAGGGATACACAAGCGATAAATTCACCCAAATTAATTTTACAGCCATTAATCTTTCCTCCAACTTTTTGTTTGGCTCCAGATGCCAATTCTACATATCTAAACTCATCTTGTTCGATTGCCTTCACCTTAATTCTTTTGAGCACAACACTAGATATAAAACTCTCAGTAGCTCATGGATCTATCAAAATACTAAACTATTGATCTGATATCATACTTGAAGTCTCGAGTACCACATATTGATGCTCATCCTGGCGGTTATTCACCGCTGCATGAATCTTATGGGCCTTGCCCAAATATTCTACTATCATATATCATGTTGATCCATTAGTTCTCTACTTTTCAATAGGAAAATCTCTCTGATAGTGGGGTTCTCCACAAATCCAACATTCGTTCTTAGGGTCGGTGCTCCTAATTCCAGAGGAAGAATCTACTGGTCTAGGGTTTTGAGGCTCTTATGTTTTCTATGGAACAGATCTATACTACTTCTACTGTTGAGGATGTCACGATTGTTGCTTCGGTGGTGCTTTATATGGAGTCCTCTAATTGGTATCATGTCTGCGTGGTGTAGAAAATAAAGGTCCTATGGGTGTATCACGGTGCCCGAAAGTCTGTCTAACGGGTGTCTTTTGTTGTGACACTCTATGTGGCGTATGTCCATTCTGTCTAGAAGGATTCCTACCCTAACCTCCACTGTTCAATTCCTCCTCAGTGATAAAATATTTGTGTACTGCATTGTGCAAAGTCTGAGGCATCAGGATCCTCAACTTATCACATAAGTTGTAGTTGAGACCAAACACAAACTTATTCACCTTTAACTTTTTAGTATTCAAGTGAAAAGTATATTTGAGAAACTCCATAAACCTAGCCTCATACTCAGGTACTGTATGACTACCATGTCAAAGCGTTGAATTCATTGAGCTAGCCTCATATTCAGGTATTGTACGAATGCCATGTCAAAGCGTTGAATTCATTAAGCTAGCACTCAATGAACTCATCTGATAGGTACCTCTCTCAGAATCACTCCTCGAACAATTCCCAAGACACGTCTTCAATGGCCATATTCAGTGGTGGTAATATTGTCTTCCACCAAAGAAGCTCACTTTCTTTCAGCTAGAAAACCACCATGCGGACCTTCATGTTGGAGGTATAATCGTGTAATGTAAAAAACATTTCTATATTCTCCAACCAAGCTTCGATAACTAAACCATCTTTGGAACCCTAGAACTCGAGAAATTTTACCTTCTCGAGTTATCTATGAACACTACCACTAACTATAGGAGGGCGTTGCTGATCAGAATCTGGACCAGGGGTCTAAAATTTGCTCAAATTTCAAAGTGCTTGGAATGCGACGAAAACGGTGCCATTGCGTCCGTCTCGTTCTCCTGATTCCGTCGGTATATTTATTTTCGCAAATGGAGTCCGTATGGAGAAGTTATCGAGGTCTGTTCGCCGAGCCAAACAGGGAAAAAAAATGATGCTGACTGTACCTGTCCGTACAGGACACGTGGCAGGTCCGTACAGGACACATGGAGGCTTCAGGGCGTGACACGTGTCATGCATATTTCGCATTTTCAGTGTACGGTTTGACCAATCTTGAAGTGACACGTGTCACCACTGGATGGGTGACACGTGGCACATGCTGACGTCAGCATCCTGCGTGGCCTGGTGACGTGGCAGCTGAGTTGGCAGTTTGATGACGTGGTGCATTTTGGTTGGTTGTTCGTTGGCGCATTTTCATTGGTTGACGTGGACGAGTGGTATGTTGACACGTGTCCGTTTTCATGGCGAATTATAAAGAGACACGTGGCCCAATCGGAGGGCGCCACGTGTCCCCCTCGATTTTGTTCATATGGTTGTATAAAAGCTTATGGAGGCCGCGGGGTTCGACCCCCGGACCTCCCCACATTTCATCGCTTTCACAAACCTTCGCTAACCGGTATATCTCCCTTTGGTTCTTAATACATTTGTGGGTATTATGTTATTTGAATTTGCAAAAGGTTTCAAATGGAGGGGGGTCGGGCCGGGGCTAGCCCCGACCCCCGGTTCTATGGTATATCATATGACCGCTTTACTTTTGTTATGCGCGGGAGTTCTTTTAATGGACCGGGTTTTATGCCATATTATGACCATCATTATAAATGTTTGGCGTGTGGATTATTGTTTGAAATGTAAACCCCCGGTCACACGCAATATACATGTGACCTGTGTAAACAGAGTGGGGCGCGCGGGGGTTCCAAAATTTAAACGTTGGTTACATTTATATGCGGGCGTTTAACATTTCAGCCCGTGGTTACATTACCTTTGTCATATGACTATTGGTATATATATTAGCGCGGATTTTAGTTTGGTTTATACCAAACGGTTATATGTGTATGACCATTTCTTTTATACGCGCAGGATTTTGGCTTATGTTTGGTGTTCAAACGGTTAAACCTCCTCACGGATGGACACTTGTCACTTCAACATTCAACCTAGCAAACGGGTGTCAAGATTTGCGCTGGGATGTGGCCACATGGTCCCCCATGCGCCCAACACCTCCGTCCTCGGGGGCTATAGTCGCACTAACGGTGCGACATTTTGGCACCATTTTCGAAACGCGCGTTTGTGCTGATTTTTGTGACCGAAAACACTTAGAAGCCAGGTTCACTTTGCAGAGGTGCGAAATGGCGAACAGGTAAACAGAGCTTGGAAGGAGAAAAATGGCAGAAGCCATAACTTCTTCAATTTTTGACCAAATCAGGAGCTGTAAAAGCCCAGCTAAGGGTTTTTGGACGTTCTGAGTCCATTGGAACCATTTTCATAGGCATTTGAAGAGCCCTTTTGCAGGTTTTTCACGTTTGAAGCTTGAGGAAGCTCCATGAAGCTTAAAGCCCTCATTGTTTGAGGCATTGCTCAGATGAGCACATAACCATTTTCTTAGACTGAATAGTCATTTCTGACTGTTTATTATGCTCTGAACACATTGGGATAGGTTTCAGATCCATTGNAGGACTTCTACAGGTATTTTTACCTCATTCAAGCTCAGGGAAGCTTGGAGGTCACATGTAGAAGAGGTCATTGTTGGATGAGCCATTGTCCATTTGCAGAGTTTTAACAGTCATTTTTGGGGTTTTTATGTATTCTGAATTCAATGGTACAATCTGTAAATCCATTGGAGTTGAGCAGTAGCTTGTAAAGATAATTTGACAAATTAATCCCAAGAGCCAAGTCCATTGAAGGAGGCTCAAGGAGATGTAGCCCAGAGAGGGGTGAACTCCTTTATCATCTTGCTTTTGTTGTGAGTTTGTTGTGTTATTTGCTGCACTTTACATTGTTGTGTAATGGTTTATAGCACATAAATAATCTTTTAAAAGAACTTTTCCTCACACATATACATTGACAAGAAGAACCAAGAACTTAACACATAAACCATTTTGCATAATTTAACACATGAAGCAAGGTCCTGTTAAGGTTAATTTTATTGAAGTAGAGGGTGCTTGCATAGCATAACAAGTCAGCCTTCTATTTTCAGATCAGTTGGTATCAGAGCATAGTTTATTTTTGCTCATGTATTTGCCAATGATAGCTTGAGTTTTAGCTGTTGGTATTTGTGCAAGATTTGTGTTGAAGTTTGTTAGCTTGCAAGTATGGAAGAAGCTTCAAACATTGGTAGTTCTCCTACATCTTCCAATTCTAAGTTCTTTGACAAAGAAATGTTTAATGCATTGCTAACCATGAAAGATATGGTACAAGAGTTGTGGAAAGATAGAGAAGAGAGCATTGTCCTTCAGGAGTAGTTGATGGCCATGAAGGAGGAGAAGCACCAACTTCTTGAAAAGTTGCAGGAGATGGAGACTCAAATCCATGAAGCAAAGGAAACCCTTACCAAATACATGCATGACCATGAGGTATGTAATGTCATTTTGTCTTCAAATTCCTCTCAAGAAGAATGCTTTGGTGTTTTTGAGAATCACACTAGAGGAATAGGGTCCAAGTTAATGTTAAAAATGGGCTATGAAGGTAAAGGGTTAGGCAAGCATGCACAAGGCATTGTTGAGCCTATTGTTGTTGAAGAGAGACCTAAATATTGTGGTCTTGGTTATGAACGAATTGTTGGAACAAATTCCAAAGTTGAGGAAACAAATGAAAAAGTTTCAAGCACAATTTTTGTTTCAAGTTCACCTCCTCAAGAAGGTTTTCAAGGTGAAAGTTCAAGAACTTTGGTTGAAAGTTCAAACTCTTCAGCATGCAAAACTTGTGTTCAAGACGAATGCAAATGTGTGCAACAAAAAGGTTGTGACAGCCATGAGGACAAGAGCAGATTTGAGAGTCTTCAAAAGAGAGATTGTAACTCTTCCGATTCACCTCCTCAAAACGGCGATAAAGGTGAATGTTCAAGGTATAAATCTGCCTATAACTCAGTTGCTTTTGATTATGTTAAGCATGATAAATCTGCATGTAACAATGGAAAAAGGCCATGTACATATTGTGGTTTATATAACCATCATGTTTCAAAATGTTGGAAAAGAAAGTCCACTTTCAGGAAACTTTCCAAGCAAAGGCAACATGAAGAGAAAATGCAAAAGATTTGCAGTCATTGTCCGAAGAGGGGTCTTCTCATTGACCAATGTTGGACATTGCATCCAACCTCTCATCCACGGCACAAGAAGCAGTTGGATGAAAAGATTGACAAGAATGGAAAAGGAGATTCCATCATTGATGTGAGTCAAGATGATTCACAAGAAGACGACTTTCAGCAGAAGAATTCGCCATTGAGTTGGCTTGGTAAGAAATGGTTAGATTTCTTGCGTAAGTAAGGCTTGCATTTTTTCTATATAGATGCACATTTCAGCCTTAGCTATTCACTTTTGTTGAAGTTTGACAAGTTGCAGCAGTTGTCATAAGTTACAAGATGCAAGTTTGCATATGAATGCATTTGTTTTTGAACGCATACTTGTGTTATACTACCTCGTCAAGAACATGTAAAAGAGGGGTATGCTGTCCATTTTGTTACAGCCATATACATTTTTCATTTTCAGCGCGTTAGTACCCACATGCTTTGGGTTTGAGTACCTATGTTTCTACAGGGAGGAGAGTTGAAGAGCTATGCACATACATTTGGTTTTGTGAGTGCATAAACAATGAACTTGATGATAGTTCATCATGATTGATTCATGTTTGTAAAATGATTGTTTATCATGTTTGTTGACTGGTCATTTTGGGAAGGTTGATATGTTCACATGAGTCTCGACTTGTGTCGATTTTATCTTGGCGACTATGTTATGTCGTTCATGTTTTTTGACTTGTGTTTAGTTGATTGTGTTGGATGGCGTGTAAGCCAATTTTGAGTACATCAAAATGCAGGGATTACACAATGTGCTTTGATGAAGCACAAGATGCGACAGATGCTTGAAGAGCAAAAAGACTTTGTTGTCATTCTTTTCAGTCTTGTGTCAATTTATTTTCAAGATTGATGGTTTTCTTGGCTTATGACAATATGTCGCAGGAACATTTTGCAGCCATTGGAGAGCGGATTGTTGACGTCAAAGAGTTCACAAGAGGGACTTGATTCTCAGTGGGAAGGCTGGCAGTCTTCCAAGTACAGAGAGAATAGTGGGTCAGCAGCAGCCAGAGAGCAGTGGTTGAGGGACATAGTCAGTTGCAGTGCAAGGCATGTCAAAGTACGCAGGTGATTGTCGAAAAGGCTTTTCAAGTAGAATCAGTTGATAGAACTTGGAAGGAGAAGAGTATTGAAGCTCAGATTGATAATTATAAGCTTTTGTGGGTCCAAAAGCCTTTCAGTGGGAAGGCGTGATCAGAATCTGGACCAGGGGTCTAAAATTTGCTCAAATTTCAAAGTGCTCGGAATGCGACGAAAACGGTGCCATTGCGTCCGTCTCGTTCTCCTGATTCCGGCGGTATATTTATTTTCGCAAATGGAGTCCGTATGGAGAAGTTATCGAGGTATGTTCGTCGAGCCAAACAGGGAAAAAAAATGATGTTGACTGTACCTGTCCATACAGTCCGTACAGGACACGTGGTAGGTCCATACAGGACACGTGGCGGCTTCAGGGCGTGACATGTGTCATGCATATTTGGCATTTTTAGTGTATGGTTTGACCAATCTTGAAGTGACACGTGTCACCACTGGATGGGTGACACGTGGCACATGCTGACGTCAGCATCCTGCGTGGCCTGGTGACATGGCAGCTGAGTTGGCAGTTTGATGACGTGGCACATTTTGGTTGGTTGTTCGTTGGCGCATTTTCATTGGTTGACGTGGACGAGTGGTATGTTGACACGTGTCCGTTTTCATGGAGAATTATAAAGAGACACGTGGCCCAATCGAAGGGCGCCACGTGTCCCCCTCAATTTTGTTCATATGGTTGTATAAAAGCTTATGGAGGCCGTGGGGTTTGACCCCCGGACCTCCCCACATTTCGTCGCTTTCACAAACCTTCGCTAACCGGTATATCGCCCTTTGGTTCTTAATACATTTGTGGGTATTATGTTATTTGAATTTGCATAAGGTTTCAGATGGAGGGGGGTCGGGCCGGGGCTAGCCCCGACCCCCGGTTCTATGGTATATCATATGACCGCTTTACTTTTGTTACGCGCGGGAGTTCTTTTAATGGACCGGGTTTTATGCCATATTATGACCACCGTTATAAATGTTTGGCGTGTGGATTATTGTTTGAAATGTAAACCCCTGGTCACACGCAATATACATGTGACCTGTGTAAACAGAGCGGGGCGCGCGGGGGTTCCAAAATTTAAACGTTGGTTACATTTATATGCGGGCGTTTAACATTTCAGCCCGTGGTTACATTACCTTTGTCATATGACTGTTGGTATATATATTAGCGCAGATTTTAGTTTGGTTTATACCAAACGGTTATATGTGTATGACCATTTCTTTTATACGCGCGGGATTTTGGCTTATGTTTGGTGTTCAAACGGTTAAACCCCCTCACGGATGGACACTTGTCACTTCAACATTCAACCTAGCAAACGGGTGTCAAGATTTGCGCTAGGACGTGGCCACATGGTCCCCCATGCGCCCAACACCTCCGTCCTCGGGGGCTATAGTCGCGCTAACGGTGTGACATTTTGGCACCATTTTCGAAACACGCGTTTGTGCTGAGTTTTGTGACCGAAAACGCTCAGAAGCCAGGTTCACTTTGCAGATGTGCGAAATGGCGAACAGGTAAACAGAGCTTGGAAGGAGAAAAATGGCAGAAGCCATAACTTCTTCAATTTTTGACCAAATCAAGAGCTGTAAAAGCCCAACTAGGGGTTTTTGGACGTTCTGAGTCCATTGGAACCATTTTCACAGGCATTTGAAGAGCCCTTTTGCAGGTTTTTCACATTTGAATCTTGAGGAAGCTCCATGAAGCTTAAAGCCCTCATTGTTTGAGGCATTGCTCAGATGAGCACATAACCATTTTCTTAGACTGAATAGTCATTTCTGACTGTTTATTATGCTCTGAACACATTGGGATAGGTTTCAGATCCATTGAAGGACTTCTACAGGTATTTTTACCTCATTCAAGCTCAGGGAAGCTTGGAGGTCACATGTAGAAGAGGTCATTGTTGGATGAGCCATTGTCCATTTGCAGAGTTTTAACAGTCATTTTTGGGGTTTTTATGTATTCTGAATTCAATGGTACAGTCTGTAAATCCATTGGAGTTGAGCAGCATCTTGTAAAGAGAATTTGACAAATTAATCCCAAGAGCCAAGTCCATTGAAGGAGGCTCAAGGAGATGTAGCCCAGAGAGGGGTGAACTCCTTTATCATCTTGCTTTTGTTGTGAGTTTGTTGTGTTATTTGCTGCACTTTACATTGCTGTGTAATGGTTTATAGCACATAAATAATCTTTTAAAAGAAATTTTCCTCACACATATACATTGACAAGAAGAACCAAGAACTTAACACATAAACCATTTTGCATAATTTAACACATGAAGCAAGGTCCTATTAAGGTTAATTTTATTGAAGTAGAGGGTGTTTGCATAGCATAACAAGTCAGCCTTCTATTTTCAGATCAGTTGCAAACCCTTTTTAGGTACAGATTCCCTATCCTCATCACTATCAAGGCGATTTATCATTGCCTCTGACATCCTTTGAAATGACCTCATCATATCCATGATATCGCCCACTACAACTTGCTCCTTCTCAGTAGTTTTCTCTTCTCCCTGTGGAGTAGATCTGATCTAGGTGGATATTGGTGGCCTTCCACCTATTTCAACTGGCTCCCCTTGTTAGTTTTAACTCAGCACATTCTTCTATACTTCTTTGTAATTGTGGGTTCTACACTTCTGGGGTTGTCAGAAGACCTACACATCTTCCAGGTCGATACTAGTGGCCTCTCACCTAATCCAACTAGCTTATTTTGTATGTTTTCATGTCAGCACATCTCGATGTACTTCCAGATTCGTTTTGGAGCCCTAAATGGTGTTTTTTTGGATCGCCGCATTCAAACTGTAGACAGAGTTAGAGTTTGATAGCGTAATTTGTATCTCTCTAAAATACTTTTCCAACGGGCTATCATGCTCCTAAAATGGTGGTTTTATGCAAAAGTTACGACCCCGGGAAGTTGAGGTACCAACTTATCCAAAGGGGCCCATATGACTTTTGGCGTTTCACCTCCTAGGGTTAGGTTTTTGGATGTCTAAGGTTTTGGCATTCATGAATAATCTTAAGAAAGGCCTCTAGAGCCTCATTGTAATCATTTTGCTCAGACGAATGCACATAGTAGCCACATCTCTTCCCAGAGATAGCTACCACCATTTGAGCAAGTGTTTCAGTTCTGTAGTTTTACAGTTTCAGCCTATTTCATTTATTCAATAGAAGATATTTTTCACTAGATAATTGTGTTGTTCTTCATATCTTTATGTTTATTGTATTTAGTCTGTTAATCAGTTCGTTCTGCTCCTAAATATGGATCAGTGGTATCATAGTGGTCTGCTCTTCATTTATTTTTCTTCGTGCATGTCCCCGACAAGATCTAGGTACAAGAAGTTGGGACTTGAACCAATCAAGTTGTTGCAAGATCAACCACATTGAGCCCAACAAAAACCCATGGGGGATGAAAAGAAAGATGATGGAGAAGGAGATCTTATTAAAATGTTGCTCGAGAAATCCCTCGCGTGACAAAGGAACAAAATGATGGACAACTTTGCGCAGATCCTTCGATGACTTCCCATAGGAGAAGCATCTTCATTAAGAAACCATGCAACCCCCTTCAAGGTACAGGTAAATTTTTATATTACATTATTTGAAGGACTGATAGATGTGATTGTTGTAGATAAATGGTTGAATATGCTCGAAGTGTATTTTTCGGTCCACAATTTTTCTGATAGGGAAAAGATTACTTTTGCACTTCTCAAGGTCATCCCCCATGTTAAGGATTGGTGAGATACTTACTCTGAGCAAAGGGTCATGGATGAATATGAAATATTTTTGGTTTCCCCTACATGGGATTCCTTTCGGGATGCCATTAAAGAATAGTAGTACCATGTTGGAAGCTACGAGGACCAATACACCAGATGGACCACCCTGCATCAAGAAAGGGACCAGACAGTACCAGATTTCACCAATATTTTCCATACCCTGTGCACCGAATTGGGTATCAAATACTCTGAGAAAAATCTGGTGCTCAAATACCGTGGTTTTTTGCATAGATACATTCAAACATAAATGGAGTTTCTAGACATCACCTCATTGGGAACGGGTTATAGATACACTGCCAAGATCGAGCAAAAATTTAAGCAAAAGAGGGGAGAGTTTGGATCTACAAATTCCTCACAGTTGAAGTAGGGAAAAGGCAGCCCCAACCAACACAACAAGGGACCGAGTTGATATGGCCACTCTATGGACAACCAGTCCAAGCTGCAACACAAGAAGGGCAATGAGAAGATGAAGAAGGACACATGAAAATGGTGTGAGTACCATAAAATCCCTTGGAACAACACTGAAGAATGTCGCTCCAAGAGTTCGGCTCGAGGCCGAGATGAAATATCCGAGTTAGAGGTTGATTTTGATTTTGAATCAAATCTAGAAAGAGGCAAGTGGATTATTGATGTTTAACCCAGTGCCAGTGTCGCTACCACCAAAGTCTAGCCAAGCGAAATAGAAGAACTAGAGGAAGGGGAACACCTCTTTCACTCACAGATGTAGTTAAAGGGAGCTCTGCTTCATTTCATTGTTGATAGTGATAGTTAGAAGAACCTGATCTCAGCAGAGGTCGTCAAGCAGCTAGACCTATCGACAACTCCAAACCCACAACCCTACACCATCAGCTAGCTTCGCCAAGGAAGAGATATTTGTGTCATCCAACAGTGTTGTTTGCCCTACAACATCAAGCCTTTCAAAGATGAGGGATTGTGTGATATTTCTCCCCTTGAAGTTTGTGATGTTATTTTAGGACAACCATATTTGTGGAAGCATCAGTTTGTGTATGAGTCTAAACCCCGTAGTGTTATTATTACTTTGGGTAGACAATTGTACAGGATACCAGAGGTAGCGCCACCTACGACTATTTCTTTAATCTTTATTAAGCAATGCAGTAAGGTCATTTCACAGACTGGGAAGTTTGTCTTCTTTGTGATCCATGCTCAATGTAAGCAGAAGGTCATCGCCACATCTGTGGCCTCTACACAGAGCCTCTCTTTTCAACAGAAGAAAGTGGACAAGATCATAGAAGAGTACAGAGACATCTTCTCCTCACCCACTGGGGTACTGACACAATGCCAAGTCAAGCATCCAATTGATCTGAACCTTGCTGCACCTCTGCCTAATGGACCAGTCTATCAATGCTCGTTGATGGAAAATGAAAAAATCAATAGTTAGATCCAAGAGATTATTTAAAAGGGGCACATCAGACCCAACTCCTCCCCTTATGGAAGCCCAATTGTATTGGTATAGAAGAAGGATAGGATCTAGCGACTCTACATTGATTACAGAGCATTAAAAAAAACCACAGTCAGGAACCGGTACCCAATTCCCAGGATTGATGACCTTCTTGACCAACTCAAGGGGTAAAATCTATTCAGCAAGGTTGACCTAAAGTCTGGCTACCACCAGGTTCCCATCGAACCAAATAATGTATGGAAGACATCCTTCAAATCTAAAGAGTTTCTTTTTGAATGTATGTTCATTCCCTTTGGCTTAACAAATGCACCAACCACTTTCATGAAGTTGATGGATGATGTACTGAGACCCTTCACCAACTATTTTGTGGTGGTATATTTAGATAATATCCTCATCTTCAACAGAACTTGGGAGGATCACATGCGGCATATTCAACAGCTTTTGAGCACCCTGCGACAACACAAGCTATATGCCAACTTGGGAAAATGCTCATTTGGCATGAACATGGTCTAATACTTGGGATACATTGTTGATGAGAATGGGGTACATGTTGATCCAGATAAGATCAAAGTCATCCGTGACTGGCTAGCACCGACCACACTAACCGAGCTTCAGATCTTCTTGGGACTGGCCAAATTCTATCGATGGTTCATGTTGGGATTCTCCCATATTGCATGGGCCCTCATCCAAGTGACCAAGGGTGATGGCAGGGAAACGTTCGTGTGGGGGAAGGAACAACAATGAGCATTCGATGATATGAAGAATCGCTTGTTCTCAGCTCTAGTACTCTCCTTGCCCGATCTGCAACAACCGTTCAAGATTGATACTGATGCATCTGACTATGTTGTAGGCGCAGTTCTCACTCAGCACGGTCATCCGATGGCATACCATAGTGAGACACTCTTAGATACTGTCTAGAAATACCCCAACTATGACAAGGAAATGTATTCCATTGTACAAGCCTGTCAGCAATGGAAACATTACATTCTAGGAAAGGAGACGATCATCCACACTAATCATAAGCCCCTGCAGTTCATACAGACACAGGGGAAATTGTAGAAGGACCACCATCAGAAGTGTTCCACCTACCTGCAACAGTTCCATCTCAACATCAAGTATAATACATGGAGCTCAAATCATGTTGCTAACTGCCTCAGTCGACCTCCTATGGTTGCACTCGCCACTGTTCTCCATTCCTATGGACATGAGGCATCTGAGTGGCCCCAAATTTATCAGCAAGATCTAGAATTTGCCACCATCTATCATCTCTTGGGTACAAGAGCGACTGTCACCAATTTTCACGTTTAAGACAGACTGCTATGCCATCTAAGACATCTTTGTGTTCCTGCAAGCGAGCGTGAAAAGATGATTTGGGAAGCCCACTATAGTCGGATGACAGGACATTTTGGCATGGAGAAAACTATAGTTGTTCTCCATAAACATTTTTATTGGCCAAAACTTTGATAGGACGTCAACAAGTATATCAAATCTTGCACTGTCTGTGCCATTTCCAAGACATCCATTAAGAAGCAAGGCTTATACACCCCTCTTCCTACTCCCGAGAAGCCTTGGGAATCCATCTCAATGGACTACATGTATGACCTTCCATCCACCAAGCAAGGCAATTATTGTTTATTTGTGGTCATTGATCGGTTTTCGAAGATGGCCACCCTCACAGCCTGCAAGAAGAACATCATAGCGCCAGATACTACCAAGATCTTCTTCGAATGAGTGTGGGTCCATTTTGGGATACCACAGACCACCATCTCCGATTGAGACAACAAGTTCCTCAACACATTTTGGTCAAGTATCTGGTCACTATTGGACACCAAGCTCACTAAATCCACTGCTTTCCACCCCCAGACTGACAACCAAATAAATATTGTCAATCATATGACTATGCACATCCTGCACATGTACAAATATAATCATTTGTGTACATGGGATGAGAGTCTCCCCTATGTTCAAAACAGTTACAACGGGGCTCTCCATAACTCCACCAGCCATAGCCCATTTTAGGTGGGACTAGGATTCCAACCCTTGGGTCCTAATGATATTGGACTACCTCTAGAAACCACACAAATAGATTCTTCCCGTGTTCAGTCTGAGACCGACAAAGACACCAGATTCATTGAATGGATTCAACAGATCCACCAACATGTCCATGATATTTTGCAAAAGGCCAATGATAAGTACAAGCAACACCATGATCAACACAGGGTCCCACACCAGTTTCAGGTTGGCGACAAGGTCTGGTTACACTTGTAGAAGGAACATATTATAGGGCCCCATCATAAGCTTCGCCCACTTCGTTATGGACCTTAAACCATCACCAAGGTTGTGGGTAAAAATGATTTTGAGCTCAACACTCCACCATTCCTTGGCTTACACTCAGTGTTCAATGTGGACCTCCTTCGACCAAATTTTCCACCATTATTGGACACCTCATAGATCACAGAACATATGACACCAACAGATCTCAACCCTGACTGCATTGAATAGGCATCCACTGATCAGATAGTGGACACACAGGTCAAGGGCACTCGCCAGCAGAGGATCCAACTTTATCGGGTTGTCAAGGCATGGAAGCTCCTAAACCAAGGCAAGTGGCTCACCCGAGGCCAAATCCAGTAGAATTTTTCTCACCTAATGGGGGAACTCAATGCAATGGAGACTATTGCAAATGCCACAAGATACTCCTGGGTTTTGGCAAAGAAAGAAATGAACCAGAGAAAAATAAAAAGTGCCTGAACCCTTTTGCATTTATGGTAACAATATGGTTCACAATCAACAAAGATTAAATTTATTTAATTTCTAGATTCCCTTGAGATTAGATATAATGATCAAATGGTAGATAATGCGCATGTAGAATATGACCAGTCGAAGTAATATTCCTTTAAACCAGATTTAATCGACAAAAAACTTCAGCTGAAAATAAGAGGGTAAAATGCCAATATTTTCTGAGAAAACAGAAGGAACATGAAAACAAAACTCTGTCTCACAATTTCCATGATGGTTTAAATTCAAAAATAGCATGCCATCAATAACAATTATTCCATATATATGTGATATACAAAATCAATATATTACAACCTTCATAACTTGAATTTGTTCAAGAGAATTTCTATAAAATAACTAAATGTTAAATACCATAACCAACAGGAGAATGTTATATGATGTTGATCTTCGATCCAGAGACTTGTGCTACGTCCTTCTTTTCCTCCTACTTATCAATACTTCATCGGTACCTCCTAGCCAATGCTAGGGGTACTCTTGTTCCTCCTTAGCCCCCCGAGCCACAAAGGGATCACACATAATATTTCATAAACTATAGTTCAATCTTGCCCTTGCAAGGAGAGGCTTCCACCTCTTGTACAAGCTTGCAGTCCAACTCACACAAGAAAACTAGTCACATGAAAATTTGTCAGCATTTTAGTCATCTAGCAATAGAGTACCTTCCTCCTTCATCTTCCTTCTTTTATAAGAAATTTTGCCTTGACACTTGTCAATTCATGAATAATTAAATAATTTTTTATAATTAAATTAGAGATTATTCACCCTCAACACATGTCACACTTCCTCCAAGTTGAACTTGTTATTTATTTTTAATAAAAAAAATTATGCATTTTTCCCCCACATCCACAATTAGCTCCCAAATTTTCTCCTAGTTATCCCTTAGTTCCCCAATTTCTCCTTTATTGTGTCTCCTAACTAATTTGCAGTTGGAGTTTGATTATGACTCTTCTCTTAGTTAGGATTTAGAGTCTAGTTTGACTTAGGATTCTAACTTTATGTTGACAACCCATTCTCTCATGAAAATAATCATTTTTAATAAAAAAAATTCATTTTATTTATTTCATAAACATGTCATAAAATTTTATTCTCCCTAAAATAGTTTTATTTAGTTTAAAAAATTCTTATGCCCCTTTAATATAAATTCATTTAGATATAACAATTTTAGAGCTTGATTTTATTATTTTTCGAGTTTATAACTTGATATAATTTATTTTTCTTTTCTAAACAATTCTAAGTATTCTTTTTATTTTCTAAGGTCTTCTAGATATTTATTCCCTTATTAATTTATTCATGCGACATGCCCTTCAAGATGCACCTACATGCTCCAAGGGTGCCACTCACCATTTGACTTGGTTTGGAAGTTTTTTTATGCTTGGAGTCAATACTCCACTTGTCGACCTTGTGTGAGACTAAGGGCTTACTGAGGAATAAAGAATATTCCTTATTGTACACCCCTTAGAAATACTCGTGAGCGACTGTCTTAGTCTTCCCTCATGACATTGTGAACCTTTCAGGAACAAGGTAGTCGTTAACCTTCAGTTCAGGTCAGGACGAGAGTGCTAGTAGGATGTGACATGGACGATGCCACACCTCTCCCTCATCTATCTGATATTTGTGTATGACCCCTTTACTCCATATGTGATTCAGATTAGCAAGTGTCACCATGTCTGCATCCACTGACAAGGATAATATTAATAACTCTTATACATGAAATCCATAACTAAAATCATCATAATACATACGTAATAAAAACAAGTACTCATAATCAAAGTCAATAGTCCACTCCCTGACTCAATCCAGAGTCTAAGGAAGTATGTCGATGCCATCAACATCCTCATCATGTCACGTTTCCTGCATACTTAGGAAACCTCATCATAATGCTTGTCAATGTTGTACATCAATATTAATTAACATATCAAAATTTCAATACTCAATTATGACATCATTTTTAACTCATAAACCAAAACAACTAATCATAAAGTATCATGTTTTAACCGGATCACTTGCTCGAAAGTGTCTTCAAAGAATAAATCAATGGTTTGAAATGTGATCGGTGGCACTGGATGTTACACACACCCTAAGTTACTACAACCAAACAAACATGCAAATTCAGTTAAGAAACTTCTTTTCTCTTTTTGGAAAATGAATACAAGGGAAAGGGACGAGAAAAATTTTTACACTTAACTACAATTTTTTATTTTTAAATTTTTGTATGCTTGTGAAATGAAAATAACAAAACAACTGTATTTTTTTTTTCTTTCCAAAGCATACCAAGAGAGAAGGAGAAAAACCAAGACATTGAATCAGGTCCTAAACCACTGCCATAAAGAAAGGATTCACCAAAATCCAAAGGATAACCTAAAGCTTAAAAACACACCTTCAACCTTGATAAAAGACAGAAAGAGACAAAGAAAACTATACAAGAAGATTTATTTACAACTTCATAAACAATCTGAGACTTAAATCTTGTTCAAAAACAGTTGACAAGGTCTCTGGTACTCAAGAGGACCTGAGAAACCAAAAGTTTCTTGGGAGAAATGAAAAGTTTTTTTAAAAACTCTTCAAAATAATAGATACACATGTTATGCACATACAGACTATGGATGTATGCGGGCTGGGTTAACTCAGAGCGCATATATACTTGTGTTGGTTATAGACCAGTGAGCGTATATGATTGAACAAAATCTAAAAAGAGATAAAATTCAGAGTGACCACTGAGATCAGGAAAATTGGCAAACACCTGGAAGGTGACCAGAGACTCTTACAGACTCAGAAAGCACAGAAAAATAACAGGAATTCAAACCAAAAAGAATCTCCTAACAAGACCCTAGAGAGCTTCCCCTGCGAAGTTGTCATTTATGCTTTGGGGAAAAATACACCGAATCAGGGTCTAGTGACTAGGCAGAGAAATGACACCTTAAAAGACAGAATTACTCCTATTCCACCCAAATCCAACAAGACCTAATGAAAATTAAGGAAAGGAAGAACGAATCAAGGTATGCACCTTAAGTCCTTTCGTTTGTAGTAGATCCTTTCCTCTAGCTGTTCGCTCCTGGATTGCATGCCTCCTCCCAGTGTTGGCCTGGAATAATTTTAGATAACAATATAGAACAACATATGCATAATCACCAAGATCATTTAAAGGCCTAAATATTCATGAAAGCAGTTTAGAAGTATAAACATGAAAACACATAGATTTGGAACAAAAAAATTCTCTTTTATTGAAAACAAGATGATAAGATACAACCTTAATCTTGATGACACTGCTCCACGAACCTCCCTTGGGTTCCTCTAACTATACTCCAAGTGCACCAATCCCAAAGTGAGATCCTCACAACCAACATGCCAATAGAAGGGAATGGATGGATTGTATAAGGAGGATGAATGATTGGGAATGTTGAGAATGAAAACTCTTAGCAGGATGCAAAGGTTTGGAATGATAAAGGGATAAATTTTGGTAGAGTTCACTTGCCTCTTCTTTCAAATATTCAAATGACCCCCCTAGGGCCCTTTTTATATGGAGAAATGATGGTTATTTAGTTGTCAAAAGGGCTACATGAGGTCAAATGGTTGTGCAACCCAAAAGAGCCCGTAATCTTAGTCGGAAAGTGCATAATTTTTTTTATTTTTTGCAACTTTTGAGAGTACGCATGTTGCATATGTATTAGGGCGCGTACATCATACAAAAGAATGTTTTTTAAGAGTAACCTCGACAAAAGTGGTTGGCAAATGTGTAAATGAGTACCTTAGGCTAATGTAAAAAATGCATAGGAGTGGCATTTTGGACTATAACAATAAGCAAGCATTGCTTTTTAACAATGGAATTACAATTAAATTGTTTATATTTCAATATTGTCTCAAGATATCTTAATGAGGGTGGATGTGCATTCACAAGAACACTTCCGGTTTAGCTTTGGAATTCCTTCACACTAAACCCAATATTTAGAAATAAATATTTGTTACGTAAAAAGAGTATTTCACTACTTGCAATTTACATGAATGAATGTTACTTGTGAAACAGATAAATTTTCCTAAGCATAGAGAATCAACCTACTTTTGCTAATAAATTTTGCTATTGAGCCAATGTACTTTGTGTTGACACAGCTATACACAGATGTACAAATTGGTCAATGATTTTCAATTAGACCTATAATTGATAGAACCTATTTTCTCTACCAACGACTTTGAAATACAATAAGGACATTTATAAGTCAACATTTTTTTCCTTTGTATAAATGTGTTCTTGTTGTTCTAGTTCTATACAAGGTCTCAATTAAGCACACCTACATAGAATATAAACTCTATTTAAAACTTCTCATCAAAATGTTAACTCTATTTAAAACTTCACATCAAAATGTTCATTGCAAGCGTATTTTTTCCCCCAAAAAAAATAAAAATCGTCTTCTAAATATCCATCTTTACATTTCTTCTTGATATCCATCTTTTTATATATATTAAAAATGTTTAAAAAAATAATTCATGAAAAATCAATGACTTCTCAACACTTTAAAAACATTTTCTAATGCCCGCTTACTCCTATTTTTTTTCAACACTTTAGAGCTGCCTTAACATTTTCTTTATACCCACTTACTCCTATTTTTTCCAACCCTTTAAAGCTAATATATATATTAAAAATGTTTAAAAAATAATTCAGAAAAAATCAATGACTTCATGTAACATTTTCTAATGCCCACTTAATCCTATTTTTTTCAACACTTTAAAGCTGCCATTACATTTCTTATGTCGTGCATGGCAGAAGTTTTGCATAAAGATTTGGCACCGACCATAGGATATGGTCAGAGATCTTTTGATTGTTGTAAAGAAATTTCCTTTCCGTGGGGACTCAACCACGAAATTTCCAACTTATTGCTTTCCCATTCAAGTTACGGTCGTTCAATGTATATAAAGACTGGTTCGTTGAACGAAATAAACAACTAAGAAATCAAGTAGATTTCAGTGCAGTTCCGTTTTCAACAGATTGGCTAAGGCACAGCTGGTGGGCACTTTGCACTCATTGCGGAAGGGTGAGCTCAAACCCCAATCCCTCTCACATATCTTCATCTTACATTTTTCTATTATTACCCTGTATCCTATGGCATCTCCATCCACTTATTATGAAATTGGCAACAACTACTCTGTATTCGATGTTTTCATTAACCACCGGGGCCCTGATGTCAAGAAAGGCCTCGCCAGCCATCTATACCATAGCCTTCGTAGACACGGATTAAGAGTCTTTTTGGACATCGAGGAATTGCAAGGGGGAGACAACTTGACTGCTCAAATCGAAGGGGCTATTCAGACAGCCTCCGTCCATATTGCAATTTTCTCTACTGGATACGCAGAATCACGCTGGTGTCTCAATGAACTAGTCGAGATGTTGGAGTCCGGGAAAACTATTCTTCCCGTATTCTATGATGTCAATCCTTCAGGACTTCGGTGGACGCCGGGTGGAGACGGAGTGTATGCTAGAGCACTGCGCAGTCTCGAAAATAAGAGAACAGTCGATTCTCAACCACGATGGGACTCTCATACTCTTGAAAAATGGAGGAAGGCCCTTTGTGATGTTGCAGAAATAAGCGGTTTTGAGCTGAAAGTGTGTAACGGGTAAGGGCCTCCACGTCTCCCTGTTATTGTCATTGTCAGTTTTTAATTTGCTGCATGCATTTAACGGGTAAGGGACTCCACTTCTCCCCCTATATCATATTTTATTTTTGTAGGCGTTCCTTATTAGTCATTTTATTGTGTATGCTACTCAGTGATGAGGGGCAGCTAATCGACAAGGTCGTCCAACAAGTGTTGAAAAAGGTTAGTAAGACGCCTCTTAATGTCGCCAAATACCCAACCGGACTCGATGAAAAAGTAAAAGATTTGGAGAGGAAAGTGTCCTTGCAACAGCAAAGCAAGAAGGCTAGAGTTGTCGGAATTGTGGGCTTTGGCGGGGTTGGAAAAACGACCCTCGCAAAAGAATTTTTCAACCGGCACAGATCATATTATGATCGATCTTGTTTTCTGTTTGATGTGAGAGAAAAAGCAGCCAAGAGCTCTTTAAATTTATTGCAGAGTACACTTCTTAAAGACTTGGTTCAATCAGATGTATACATAAGCAGCACGGATGAAGGCATAGAGATGCTCCAAAGTTATCTCTCAACTTTTCCCCTGGCCCTTATAGTTTTAGATGATGTTGATCATATTAGTCAACTAGATGCATTATTTTTACCAACTAGACATACCATTCGTTCAGATAGCTTAATTTTAGTTACATCTAGGAACAAGGATCTTCTTATAAGCTCAGGGATTGTTGAGTCAAGTATTTACAAGCAGATAGGCCTAAATCAACAACACTCCCGAGAGCTATTTTGCTCGCATGCTTTCGACCAGCCATGTCCTGTTACAGAGTTTGAACGACTGGTTAAAAAGTTTGTGGATGCGAGGAGTCTCAAAATTAGCTATGACACTCTGGATGACGAAGAGAAACATATATTCTTAGATATTGCATGTTTCTTTATAGGAGAAGACAGGGATACCGCCATAAGAATATGGGACGGATCCGAGTGGCAAGGATGGCTGGGTTTTAGGAACCTAGAAAACAAATGCCTTGTTGAGGTGGACAGGGAAAACTGTATAAGAATGCACGACCACCTTCGAGACCTGGGCAGAGATATCGCAAAGAAAGAAACTCCGCATAGGCTTTGGCGCTCAGATGATACTCTTTCCGACCAATCATATGTACGTATTTTGAATTTTTCCACGGACTTTCAAAATAGGGTCGTGTTATCAAATTTGTGGTTCTCATGTTTTGATTACTTAAAACTTTGCAAGGATATCAATCTTGTTTCTAACAGCTCCGAGTGAACAATTCAGGTGCGTGGAATTAGCACGGTTCACGAAAATGGCCCTGAACAATGTTTTGAAATACCAACTAATTTCCGCAGATTGCAGCTGCTTAGGGCTAAAGGTAATAGTGTGTATAGCATATATAGTGTTGCACAGTCACCACAGCTGGTGTGGCTCAGCTGGTATTCCTTTCCATTTTCGTCCCTACCTTCCTGGATTTCACTAAAGAATTTGCGAGTTTTACATATAAAGTCCTAGAGGAAATTGGAAACATTGTGGCAACATAAATCTCAGGTAGTCACGTTATTTCTGGACAGGAATTTTTTTCTTTTTCACAATTGTAAAATTGTTCGCTCTTCAGTATTGTCTTTGTATTCCACGATGTCAAAAAGTTTAATGGAAAGGGTCAAACCCACTTTCAAAATGTGAACATTGCAGGCACCTGTGCACTTCAGGGAATTGATTATTTATGCTGACCTTTTTAATGTTCCAAAGTCCATTGGAACGTTGAAGCACCTAGAAAAATTTGTCCTGGGCCAGTCTAGACATCTTGAAACTTTGCGAGACGAAGTCTGTGATATGCATTCCTTGAAACACTTACAACTTTGCTGTGAAAATCTGACGTTGCTCCCAAATTCAGCTGGGAACTGGACGAAACTCCAACATATCAACTTGGGTCAGTGCTCCAATTTGCAAGGGCTCCCAGATTCAGCTGGGAACTGGACGAAACTCCAACTCATCTACTTGAACAAGTGCTCCGGTTTGCAGGGGCTCCCAGATTCAGCTGGGAACTGGACGAACCTGCAACTTATCAACTTGCAGTGCTCCGGTTTGCAGGGGCTCCTAGATTCAGCTGGGAACTGGACAAACCTGAGATATGTCGACTTGAGCAAGTGCCCCGCTTTGCCGGGCCTCCCAGATTCAGCTGGAAACTGGACGAACCTGCAACGTATCGACTTGATCGAGTGCCCCGCTTTGCAGGGCCTCCCAGATTCAGCTGGGAACTGGACGAACCTGCAACGTATCAACTTGCGGCTCTCCGGTTTGCAGGGGCTCCCAGCTGCTGGGAACTGGACAAGCCTCAGATATATCGGCTTGGACGAGTGCTTCGCTTTGCAGGGGCTCCCAGACTCAGTTGGGAGCTGGACGAACCTCCGACGTATCCGCTTGGATGGGTGCTCCTCTTTGCAGGGCCTCCCAGATTTAACTGGGAACTGGAGGAACCTCCGTGATATCAACTTGAGTTGGTGCTACGATTTGCAAGGACTCCCAGATTCAACTGGGAACTGGACGAACCTCCAACGTATCAACTTGACCGAGTGCTCCGCTTTGCAGGGGCTCCCAGATTCAGCTGGGAACTGGACGAAACAATTTGGAAGCAACTAAATTGAGAGTACTTATAAAGTAGATAGTACTTCCCATATAACTTCGCAATGTAATAAGATTTTACATACACAAATATTGAAAGCTTTAGATGCATTGTAACGCTTCAATTCATGAGACCGGCCTAGGTGGCGGCGTTTTTTTTTTTTAATCTATATGGTGTGTTTATGTTGAGTTTTACTAGTCAGGTTATTTCATCAGTTTTTTTTTTTTTTTAATTATTTGTGTTTTTATTAATAGAAGTTTTTTAAGTGATTAAGATTTTTTTAATTACATTGAAAGGCGTACACCTATTGATCATGGGCACATTTAATAGGATTTTAGTGTTTAATCACTTTTGTATGAACAAGATTAAATATTGATGGAATATTCTTAGTAGTCCCAATAAATCAATGGTTGTGATTTCAACCACTAACTTCCTCACTATTATAAAGGCATCAGTTTACATGTTTATTTTTTTACTTTTACTTAATCATATTTAAAATTTACTATGGTGGCTAGCTGATTGCCACCTAAGAGTGATTAAGGTTTCATTTTCTATGCCAACCTAAACCTTTGGCCTTCACCAGCCACTTTCTAGACACACTGTCTTCCATCCACCTCTGGGCCGTTTCTCTTTCCCAGCCATGAATTTGTGGCTGTGCTAGTTATATAATTTGAGTGAGTTTAATGGTTAAGAACATGTGTGTTCTCCAAAAAATCTTAAGTTCAAATTCTAAGAGGTTTGGGTATGTATATCTTAGTCAATCAACCATATCATTGACTTTTATTATATTTTCATGTTACAAGAATAGTACTATTTAGCTTTTTCCAATCAAAATAAGAATAATGCTTTAAATTTCCAAAAATATTTGAGATTTATATATGTAAAGTTTAATTTTAAAAGGATGTTAAAATTTTATATATGTATTTTCAATCTTGTTTCTCATTTTCTAATCTAATATTTATGGATATTAAAGTTTCATATTGTGTTAAATATATTTATATAATTATTAGCACAAATTAAATTAGTAATTTTGATATTGTAGTTGTTGCACTAGGAGAAACGTTGTCTTGGATTGACCTTCAATTTTATTGAAATAAGATTTAAAATGTATCATTATCTCTATACATTGTAATCTAAAATATATTTTATATTGTTTAATATATATTATTGCATCTCCCAACTTCACATTTCCTATAAATTTGGGGAAAACTTCTACTCATTGTGGACTATTGTATCCACATTCCTAATGTTCCCACTTTTAAGATTATGTGGAGTCTCAACATAAGTTTTATCTAACCCAAATATATTAAGAATTGTGAAAGAATCTGATTCATTCAATTTTTAAAAAATATAAAAAAATTAAAATAAAATTTATAGTAAATTTTTTTTTATTTATTTTTACGTAAATCAAATTTAAATAAGTTTTATCTAACCCAAATATATTAAGAATTATGAAAGAATCCAATTCATTCAATTTTTTTTAAATATAAAAAATTAAAATAAAATTTACAATGATTTTTTTTTAAGGTAAATCAAATTTAAATGAATATATAATGGATTATATTATTATTAAGGAAAATAAATCTATAACATAAAAATTTGATAATTTTTAATTATTAATTTTAACCTAAACAATTAACTAAAAACTTTCAATTTAAATTTTAACTACCATCATTTTAACTAAAAACTTTCAATTTAAATTTTAACTACCATCATTTTAATATGTTTAAAATAAATAATTAACATTTAAATGAAAATTTTAAAATATAATTATATGTTTACTTATTAATTTCTTGTAGTTTATAAGATATAATTATATGTTTATTTATTAATTCCTTAAAGGTTTATTTCAAATTAGTATGCTCATCTTTACAAAAATTTCTCATGTTGTCAAAAGGTGAAATATAAATATAGTGTTTGAATCTGCTTGTCATTATAAAAATGTAAAATGTTTTAAAAGATTGTAGGCAAAATATAGTAGTAAGTATAGTTATCATTGAAATTCTTTTTAATAGTATTTGATTTATTTATTTTAATTATTGGTTAAAGTTGCCACTCTTGTGGCTTAAATTGTGATTGAAAAAAATAATTTACAAGACAATTAAAGCCATTTTTTTTTAAATTAATTGATACATTGTTGATTTCATTCTTGTGTATCTAGGACTTCAAGTCGAGGAGCACACAAAATTTTACATAGAGAGAAAACTTAGATCAATTTTTTTAAAAGGGAATTGTGAGTTTCCGATTTAGCCATTTTAATAGTGATAGGAAATAATGGAAAAAACATACAACGTTTTCCGAAACTTCCTAAGATCTGTTGCACCCTTTCATTCTGCTAATTCGAAACTTCCTAAGATCTGTTGCACCCTTTCATTCTACTACTCTACTTCTCCTCCTAAAGCTTTGCAAATGGCCATCATACAAGAATTGGAGGTAGATGGCAAAAAAAATTGGCAATGGTAAGGATGAGTGGCCTACCATTGCATGTTAATGAGATATCCTCGACAAATCCTCCTACTACAAAATGCCAACAAAGAGATCCTACAAAGATTTCCATAAGGTTAAATTTATCTTTAATTTTTTAAATTTTGCTTAAAATTTGACTTTCCTTACATTTCGATTTGAATGTTCATGACCAACCAAAGTCGCTTATGACTTAAACTTTAGCCAATTTAGGTTAAATTTATCTTTAATTTTTCAATTTTTTCTTAAAATTTGACTTTCCTTACATTTCGATTTGAATGTCCATGACTAACCAAACTCGCTTATGACTTAAACCTTGGCCATGAAAATTGGCTATCAAAATGCTTAAGACTTGGATTTAAAACGATATCCACTCTTCTCATTTTCATCGGTGAATAAAAATGTGTATAAGGATTTTACTCCAATTATTAGTTTTGTTTTATGAGTGTTGAGATTTGAGCTAGATCTAGCCTCCCAATATTTGATTTCATTTTTAGTAGAGCTTTCTAGAATTGGGAAACCAGGGCTCGTTGACAAAAATTCTTAATTTGTAAGGCAATTGATATTGAATTGAGAAGGAAGGAGTTGTGATTAACTTTATTTAGTAACTCTTTGTTCTTGGAGAAACATTGTTGTTTACATTACATTGGCCTAAGACACATGATTATTTATTTAGTAAGGATGAATTAGTTGTTTTGACCTAGAAATGATTGCAGTTAAGTTGGAGAATGCTATTTTTTTGAAGTGGACATTTATTTAGTGCAAGCCACAAGTAAGTGTAATTACAATAATATCCATTAGGAAACAACTCGATAATGTTAGGTTTTGAAAGAAACATGTGTTGCATTCAAGGCACATTTAAATCTTGGTTTATTTTACTGAAAGATAACAACATCAATCTATTTGTAATGAGAGTATTACTTTGTTTAATTTTTTAGATCTAGATTATAAGATCCTTGTTATGTATTTTGTCAGACATTATCAGTTAAGAGTTTATGAGATTTTCGTCACATTTTCCACATTTTTAGTTGTCTCCTATATTCAAATAGGCAGTGTTTTATGATATACATGTTTTAAATCTTTTGTTACACTTTGGTTACAAACTCAATGTATGAATCACCATCCCTCAGATGATAAGAATACCAACTTTTCGATTATGATGGATTCCTTATATAGGTTCAGGGACTATGTGTTTTTTTGCAAAAAAGGGGAGAGTCTATGGATTTTTATCTTTAAACTATTAGTGGGCAACCAATGTCTCGAAAAAAATAAATCAAAGTTTCAAAACAAGCTCAATGGAAGTGGATAGCAATATTATGTGTAAACCAGCAATTGTATTATTAAGGGCTTTGTTACCTTAATTGTTTAGTTTCTCAAAGTGAAATTCTAACTAATGGTGGTTCCAAAGAGGTAGACTTCATTGATAGCATATGCCATATTTTTTTGTTGAAAACCAGTGGGTCAAAAACTCATGTTAGTACTTGGATTATATTTTGTATTAATTATATGAACTAAGGACAAACATGGACATCAAGGTTTAGTTGTTGAAGAAAAAGATTTGAGTGCCCTAGAAATGTTCTCACTCAATTTGCATCAAGGATTTAAGCAATAAGAAAGTTAACATTGTTATAATTCTTTCATCTATGGATCGCATATGTGTTATTTTTATTAAGTTAACATTGTTATAATTCTTTCATCTATGGATCACATATGTGTTATTTTTGTTTCCAATGTCTTCTAGTGATTCTTAAGATTGAGAGGTATTTGATTCATAGAATTATTACTTCAATGTTATAATTATTTTGTCTATGTATTGCTTTTGTAATTTTCAGTTTATTTTAGTGGTTTTTAAGATACATAGATATTTCACTGGTAAAATAATCTTTTGGTAATATCAAGGGGTTCCCATTTTTCTTCATGTCTGTTAGCGATATTTCTGGTAATGGGGTAAAATGTGAAAGAACGGGTTAAAAACCCACTTGTCCTAAGTTTTGAATGCTAATGCGCCCGTGGTAAGCGACAAGCAAGTCTGAGCGACAGAGATTCGTGCGCCCGGATCAACGGTGTATATGGGATTCCGAACCCCCCCTTGCCTTTCTACCTTTAAGCGGGGGGGGGGGGTCCGGAATCGGGGGCGCATCTCCTCAACGGTTCTGATCATAGCGTCCTGATCAACGGCGATAAAGGCAATTCCGGACCCCCCCTGCCTTTCTACCGGGGGGGTCCGGAATCAGGCGTGTGGCTTTTCGACGGCCCAGATTGGAGCGCCCGGATCAACGGCGCTTGGACAATCCCACCCTTCTCAGTTGCTCTGCTTTTAACTTGCGTGGGCCCTCCTTCCCTGTCGTGTCATCTTTGTACCGCCCTTCCCTTTTCCATCTGTTCCCTTCCTGGCCGTGCGATGGGACTCGCTCCCTTTGGCCCTTCCTCATCCTCCGGCATCTGTTCACCTTTCCCTCTTCTAATCCATGTGGTCCCTCCCCACACCTCATCATCCACTCACCACCCACCGTTGTCCCTCTCACCTCCATGTAAGCTCTGTCGTTCCCATCACATTCCACCTCCTACCTCCTTCCGCTTATTGCCTCTCGTCGCGTGCCTTCCCTTGCCACATCTCCCGCACCTCACCATTTCTCGTTTCACCCCCATTGTCTTGGCGCCACCGCTTCCAGTATGCACCCCATCCTTCGCGCTGGCCTCCACGTCCACTCGTCAAGCTGTTCAGTTATTCCAGGTGGCAGCGCGAGAAATCTTCCACGTCCCAGAAGTGTCGAGTTGGTCGGACCATCCTCAATCCCGATGAAGCAGTTATTGAAGCAGTTGGTGGTGGTTAGGCATCACCTCCGCCATAATGGGAAAGTCCGGCAGCGAATTAAAGGCACGTCGATTCACCTATAGAACTGTCAGGAGTTCGATTGCGTCTGCCATAAGTTGCACAATCATTCAGAGACTGCAGGTGTTGAGTGTCAGGAGCCATGCAGACGCAAAGCTTTTAATGCAACGTCTCGATTCTGTTGTGGTTGTTATTGGAGTATATGAAGGCGTTTTCACCATTTTTGTATCTATCGATGGTAGATCAGAGCTCCCTACTGTAAAGTTTTAACAGATATTCTAGTTTTCTGGGCATGCATTTGTATTTGAGATTTCTTGTTTTATGACAAACAGCTCTCTTATCTTGTCTAAGTTTTCCTCTCATGCCAGAAAGTTCGTGATCGACTGATTTTCACGAATTGTTGCAGTTATGTTATGATGAAAGGTTCATTGTTGCACGATTGTATTCTCTGGTTTTGCGTTTGAATTGCCTTCGAGCACCTTCTTCTACAATCTGTTAGTAACTCGATGTTAGTACCAGACCACTGCTTTTCTCTTATATAAGTCTTCCGCCCGTCTTACCATATACTACAACTCACTGTCTGAAGTTTATATAAGACCTCACTCACCTATGCATGCCTGGCCTAGTTTGGAGTTGGAATGATATTGTTTTGAGTTGGCTTCCATTCGGTCACCCCATCTATAAACAAACCGTGACATAAAATTGATGGGCGTCGGGCTCTGCTCCTGATAGCAATCCGGGAGTGACTTCCGTCGCCAACATGTCTGGCGCCGTTGCCGGGGAACGAAGTTGAATATATTCCCTGGGATTGAACGACAACGATTAGTTGATTCTGAAGGTGCAATAGATATCAGAACTATTGAGATTGTTGTTGTGCACCTGGCGACTCCATTGTGACGACTCCATTGGAAAGAACCTGCTCTATCAATTGTGGCTTTCAGAGGTAGACACACGCGGTCTCATCCACAGTTGCCCCTAGCTACACCTCAAACCGATCCAGAGGTGGTTCTCAGACAAGGAAAGGCCCCTGAAGGAGAAGCTTCCACCGTCGAAACAGGTAATCCACCATCTCCTTCTGTACGAACTCTGTTTTCTCCCCCTTAGTTTCTTAATAGACCTCCTTCAGAAGTTTCCCATTTCCTGAATTTTGGGAGTGTTCCTGCTGAGTTTTCCCCTCCTGGTTTGGGATTGAAGGGAGAAATCCTTGTCACTCCTCTTTTCTCTGAAGTTGTTCCTTGGCGTAGACCCGGAACCACAGAAGATATTCCCACTCCTGCGCAAGGAGGAGCACCTACTGACTTGGACTCGGTAGCAAGTTCCTTGAATCACCTCTTGTTTCCCACTCCAATTCGAGGCTCATTCCCAGCAGTCCCTTCGCGAACTCCTTCTCCTCCGAGTTCTCCTCCACCTAATATTCCTATGGTCGGAGAAAATCCCCCTATGACCAAAATAGAGTTCATCATAGCCGCTAGATACGCTCCCCTCGTGCTACCACAACCTCTCAATAACCTCACAGCAGAAGGGTACCTTAAGCAGCTACCCAAGTTTACAGGCGAGGGGGACATAACTGTTGAAGAGAACCTAGCAGCCTTTTACACTTTCACGAATGATAATGTTATCATGCACACAGACGTATGGATGAGGATTTTTGTCCATAGTCTCCAAGGAGAGGCTAGAAAATGGTTCAGGGCCCTGCCTCCTCGATCTATTGATGGGATCAGTGTTGGGTATGTGTTATATTCTTTGCATGTGTGTGTGTGTGGGTGCGTCAGATACGACGACTGTGTCTGACGATCCCTTCACCTAGGGCTCTATCGTGTGCATCAGGCGCTTTCCTAGGGGGGTCCCGGGGGGGGCAGGTATGCCCCCCTGGTTACGCGCAGCGTTCGACACCAGGCGGTAGCCCGGGGCCGACGGGGTTCGGGGCAGCGCCCCGAATATGCGCAGCGTTCGGCACCGGGCGGTAGCCCGGGGCCGATGGGGTTCGGGGCAACGGCCCGAAATTTTTTTTTGGGCGGTTTTTGCTATTTTTAGCGGATTTTGCTATTTTTAGCTGATTTGTAAATTAATCCCGGATTAAGGGATTAGGGTTTTGGTATCTACGGAATACCTAAAAACATTGTATATATATATTGTATGGCGAATGGTGAAATTTGATATAATGAAAAAGAAAGGTTTTCCCGGTTGAGGGTTTCTGGTAAAGATCTCTGTGTATTCTGTGTATGAGCCATTGATTAATTTATGTATTGCTTAAATATATATATGCATTGCTTTACTTCGCAGGTTTAAAACTTACATGTGGTATTAGAGCACGTTTTTGGCTTCAGAGGGACGCCTTTGTTGCTGAGGGTTTGGCTCGGTCTTGATAGATCAAGTTTATCTTAGGTCTGTGATAAACCTGGGTTCAGTGGGAGCGTTTGCAGAGGAGATTTGAGTAAAGTAAGAGGAATGGCGAGGTCATCTAGAATCGAGATAGAGAAGTTCAATGGTAAAAACTTTGAGCTATGGAAGCTCAAGATGGAGGACCTTCTTGTAGACAAAGAACAATGGATCGTTGTAGATCCTGGTACACAGCCTACTGGTACACCATCTACAAGAACACAGGCTACTGGTACACCTCCTACCAGTACACAAACTACTAGTACACCAGTTACTTGTATGTCGAAGGAAGATTGGGACAAGTTGGACAGAAGAGCAAGGAGTACCATTCGACTCTGCCTGGCAGATTCGGTGTTGTTGAATGTCTCGGGAGAATCTACAGCCAAGGAACTA
>ML783059.1:440449-479344 GCA_009831015.1 Picea engelmannii
TCGGAGCGTTCGGATCAACGACGATAAAGGCAATTCCGGACCCCCCCCTACCTTTCTACCTTTAAGAAGAAGGGGGGGGGGGTCCGGAATCGGGCGCACGGCTTTCCGACGGCCCAGATCAGAGCGCCTGGATCAACGGCGCTTGGACAATCCCACCCTTCTCAGCTGATCTGATTTTAACTTGCATGGGCCCTCCTTCCCTGTCGTGTCATCTTTGTACCGCCCTTCCCTTTTCCATCTGTTCCCTTCTTGGCCGTGCGATGGGACTCGCTCCCTTTGGCCCTTCCTCATCCTCCGGCATCTGTTCACCTTTCCCTCTTCTGATCCATGTGGTCCCTCCCCACACCTCATCATCCATTCACCACCCACTGTTGTCCCTCTCACCTCCACATAAGCTCTGTCGTTCCCATCACATTCCACCTCCTACCTCCTTCCGCTTATTGCCTCTCGCCGCGTGCCTTCCCTTGCCACATCTCCTGCACCTCTCCATTTCTTGTTTCACCCCCATTGTCTTGGCACCACCACTTCCAGTATGTGCCCCATCCTTCGCGCTGGCCTCCACGTCCACTCATCAAGTTGTTCAGTTATTCCAGGTGGTAGCACGAGAAATCTTCCACGTCCCAGAAGTGTCGAGTTGGTCGGACCATCCTCAATCCCGATGAAGCAGTTATTGAAGTAGTTGGTGGTGGTTAGGCATCGCCTCCGCCATAATGGGAAAGTCTGACACCGAATTAAAGGCATGTTGATTCGCCTATAGAACTTTCAGGAGTTTGATTGCGTCTACCATAAGTTGCACAATCATTCAGAGACTACAGGTGTTGACTGTCAGGAGCCATGCAGACGCAAAGCTTTTAATGCAATGTCTCGATTCTGTTGTGGTTGTTATTGGAGTATATGAAGGCGTTTTCACCATTTTTGTATCTATCGATGGTAGAGCAGAGCTCCCTACTGTAAAGTTTTAACAGATATTCTAGTTTTCTGGGTATGCATTTGTATTTGAGATTTCTTGTTTTATGACAAACAACTCTCTTATCTTGTCTAAGTTTTCCTCTCATGCCAGAAAGTTCGTGGTTGACTGATTTTCGTGAATTGTTGCAGTTATGTTATGATGAAAGGTTCATTGTTGCACGATTGTATTCTCTGGTTTTGCGTTTGAATTGCCTTCAAGCGCCTTCTTCTACAGTCTGTTAGTAGCTCGATGTTAGTACCAGACCACTGCTTTGCTCTTATATAAGTCTTCCGCCCGTCTTACCATATACTACAACTCACTGTCTAAAGTTTATATAAGACCTCACTCACCTATGCATGCCCGGCCTAGTTTGGAGTTGGAATGATATCGTTTTGAGTTGGCTTCCATTCAGTCACCCCATCTATAAACAAACTGTGACATAAAACTGATGGGCGTCGGGCTCTGCTCCTGATAGCAATCCAGGAGTGACTTCCGTTGCCAACAATGTCATACATTCTTTTTTTCAATGCCAATCAAGATTTTCTTGCCTAGTTATAAGTGAAGTCAATTTATATATTATAGTTATTGTTTTGCCATCAATTTTCCATTGTTATTTAGAGAAGGATTCAATAAATTGAGTTTATTTTATGTTTGTAGTTAATTAGTAGCAAGAAAATAAACTACGAGATGAGAAGCACCAAAGATAACCATACCTAAGGGTAGGATGACATGGAAAATCCTAATGAAAACAACCACAAAGGAAAAAGTGTGGTACAACATGTTCGACAAAATAGGGTATTCCACAAAGTATGAATACCTTAAGTAACCACTCATACAACCAGATCAAATTTCTCAACACCAGTGCTTTTATGTGGTTAAAACCCTCTAAGAGAGACACAATCCATGGTTGTTAGGGACTTAACCTCCCCAACCTCTCATGTAAGTAGAATAATATGTTTTCTATGTAATAAAGGTTGAAATTAGTAAATAAGTCCTATATAATAATGTGAACAAGTCTAATGTAAGAAGACTTAATATAAGCTTCTGATTCTAGAAAGATCCCTTTCTAGAATTTTATCTAGAAGATAGAATTAGTATAAATAAGAGTAGAAGTCATGGGAAAGTTTTGCTTGAAAATTATTGCAATAGAGCTCTACTCTGCTAGAGGTTTCCCTCTCTAAGAGGCAAGTGAACTTAGACTTTTATCAATAAAGGTATCATTGTTGGCGTTGTTATTCTCTATATTTTATTGTTATATTGGTATGTGTTGTCATATTTCTATTTATGCTTATTATAATACCCTCGATACCTTACAAGTGGTATCATAGCACTTTCCTCTACATAAATTGTGGGATTGTTTTTTAGGGTAGAGACATGTATTGTTGGCATCTTTAAAGAACAAAGATCTATCATTAGATGAGTAAAACTATGGTTGGAGAAGACTACACATAGGAAATACAAATGGTTTCACGGGTTACTCAAAAAAAAGGTTTCGCCTTGTTGGAAACCTTTGTAACCCATGTTGGTACCCCTTTGAGTAGTACCGCATCAAACATAATTTATACATGGCCATCACTCCCACGTACCATCAGGTATATAGGGATTCCCCTAGGTCTTCTGAAACCAACTATAGATCAACCTATCGGCCACGTAACTGTTATAGTGGCATCGAGAACAACACTTGAGAATCTTATTCTCTAGTACCTAAGTAACCAGACAATACGACTAATGGTACAGTCGAGCCTCCTTGGTTCCCTGAGATATTGGGTCGAGTACTATTGTTCAACCCCGTACATATATCAAAGAGCTATAACATAGGGAAAACCATTTTCTGTAGGAACCCTAAAAACTCTAACCGGGAGGAAAGGATTAGAAAATAGCACTTTTTCCATGCAACCCTACCTCCTGCATCCTGGTTGCAAAATTTCTACACAATTTTTCATGTTAACAAAAAAAAAGTATCGTGGTCCTATTAACAACCTTATTTGGGACCTATCCCATTGGATTCCTCTCTTTGCCTTGATCATCGTGGTACCTATCACTTGTAAGAAAACAAATTCCGTGGACCCACCCACCCTTCTTGGAATCATTATTTTCCACCTATCTCATTGGCTTCCTCTCTTCGCTCTGTTCACCGTGATACCCCTCATCTGTAACCCTTTTTTTGTGCAGACCCACCTGCCCATTTTTTTCCTCTTCACCAATGGCTCAAACCTGCAACCAAGAAATCAATGCATTGATCGCCAACAACACCCAACACAAGGAGGAAAACAACAACATTACCACCAACCTTGACTCCCTCAATTCCTTCATTGAGACCCTCAGGGGACAATACATCTCCCTCAAGGACCAATATGCTACCATTAACGATACACTTGAAAATTGTTGAGTTGATCCTTGAACCCTACCTCCTCTAAACAACCTTCATATCATGAAGGCACTGACTCTACCCATTACCAACCCTTTCATTCCAATCACCCTCATACTGAACTGCGTCTTCCCAGAGTTGAGGTGAACACATTTTATGGGTTGAATCCCACGGGCTGGGTCACTCAAATGGAACATTATTCTCCTTGCATGGAATCACTAATGAATTGGAAAAACTTCATCACGACATCCTCTATATAGATCATGAACATTATAATGGTGGTAATGGCATAAAAATTAGGGCCAAGGGTATGTTTCTTGGACTCAGTTTGTGGTCGATCTTTATGAATGCTTCAACACTAATACATACCATTTGGGCCATTTGACCAAGTTGAAATAGTTTGGCACCGTGGAATACTTTATCACTGCCTTTGAGCACTTGTCTTTCATAATGAAGGGAATTTCAGATGCATTCTTCAGGGAATTCTTTATTAATGGCTAGAGGAGAACCCAAAATTATGAAATCAAGCAAAGGAGATCAATCTCGATTTAATAAAATCAGTGTGTGATCTTGTTTTGTTTTATCTTTGATTTCCTTGTTATCCTGTGTGTAAATATTTGTGTGAATCTATAATCCTAAACTCATATGATGAGGAGAGAGATTGAGAATAAAGAGTCAAAGTTCTTATGAACTTCAATGGGATTAGAAGCACATCATAATCATGAATTTAGAGTGATCATTGAAGAGATCCACGATCATGATCGTCGATCATCAAAGAGATCAACAAACAAAAATGGAGGTAATTGGACTGGTCCTAGCCCTTTGAAAGGAAACATTGTGGTAGTGTATTGGTGGATATATACTTCGATGGATTGGTGACCGGTTGATAGACCTTCAACCATAATAGAATGATGATTCGCAAGGATATTTGGAGAAGAAAACCGATGGTCAGTTGGAAAAGTACCTCGGTGGGTGGATTAACTGGACTAGACCAAACAATTTAATGTGTAGTGTTAAATTATTGGAGCTCAGTGGTGATGGTCTGATGGTCTCAGTGGTCAATCGACCATTTAACAATAGAGTCAACGGGGGAGAATTCAAGTCGGTTAAGAGAAGAGGCTTAGAAAAGGGTTAATGGGGTTTATTCTGACCCGGTAGACATCATCAAGTGCATGAGAGTTGCATAGTGGAAGGAGGGGGTGAGTCCATCTCCATCAAGTGGTACCAATGTAGGAAGATTCCTAAGTGTTGAGAAGGTGAGTCAAAGTGTAGAATGTAACACACATGACCCCCTTAATCCACTCTAGGGAAAGTGGGATGTTCAATTTTCCTTTTTTTAACACTCAGGTGAGTACTTGGGCACATCAGTTTCTAAGTGAGGACTTATCTTATCAAAATATAAGCTATGTTGTGTCTTACAATTTCATAACTACAAGTCTCCTTCGGAGTCAGTTGAGGTATTCAGGAATCCAGATGCTCCAATCAAATGGTCATCATTCCTCCTCGACATCAGCTTAACATCCTATAGCTAAATCAAACTCATTCCCATCAGGGTAATCACTTGCTAGAGTCATCATTCTCTCTGATGGCACCATTTTGATGGATCACCTTAAGGATCTAATGGATCTCAGATACTATGATTTCATCAGAGCCTCTACTGGATCAATGGTTACCCTTCGTTCAATGTCCTAGTCCTAACATGTCCAATGGGACCTACAACGATTAATGATTGAGATTAAATCTCTCCCATTTCCAAATCAACGGTCTATATCTATTCTTAAAGCTCCTCCTTATCAAAGTAACTTTTTTTTGGCTCCATAGATTACTTCGAGTAAGACACTCTGACTACACATGCTCCAATAGATCAAATGGTCCTCATTCGTTTGATATGACGGACGTAATGTGTCTCTGGGTTTATAATTAGTCATCGGTTAAGGTTGAAGAACTCTCCTCGGGAAGTTCTCATGATATCTAACGACTATGATCTATCAACACTTCTCCGCGAGATCTACAGTTCTCAAACTTCCTATCATTGGATCCCTCCTCTACTCTTCTTTATAGACCTCCAACTGACCTTTCTCCAATAGGATATGGACTGGATCCAATGATTCAAAACCCACCATGGTCATACTCATATGGATCAACAGTCCTAATGACTCGATATTCCCCCTCGTCAGAGCCTTATTTCACTCTAACCATTGATCACTTCGATGGGTGAACCATCAAATCAATGGACCAAATATACTTGGCACATTGATCCAATGGCTATGAGTCATCCCAAATGAACTCAGGTTTTCTTCAAGAGAAATAGTTCGAATCTAGACTCAAGTATTTAGGGGTTTATTCAAAGCCTTTGTTAAGAGTCTACCATACCCATAGGGACTCTAAGACTTATCCTTAACCCATTCTAGGAATTATTTCTTCAAGTTTGAAAAAAACATGCATATCTTGCAATCTTTCCACTAAAACATCGAGGATTCTTTGGGGTTCAAGCCCACCGTTCTTCACAGTAACATCCCTCTTTGTCAGGAAAATCATGCCACTAGGAAAATGAAGTCTTAGTCCATATCATGCATACTTTCCTCTCAAGGATGCAAGTTCCTCTTGAATACTAATAGCCAATACGGGTTTGATTGTTGTGGGTTAATAGGTCAAATAATGGAAACATGAAAATAATCCATCACACTTAGGAATTCAACATATGATTTACAATCTACCACATTTTATTTATCCAGTTTAACAATATTAGCATTTATTATTCATGCACAAACCATAAATAATACACAGATCAAGTTAAATACTTATTTGATAAGGAGAAAATTCCACACAAATTGACTAACAAAATACGTCTTTCCTCCCAACCTTAGGCCTTACTGTAGAGTGTCTTACTACAATACGCCACCCCCATTCCAATCCATGATATCACAAGGGAATGAATCAACTAGTTTCTCAATTTCTTGATGATCCATGATGTTTACTCTCTTTCTTCCTCTGACAATAGTAGAAGTTCCCCCCTTCCCACAAAACTCAAGTTTTCCACAAGTTTATCGGGTGATTTATCAATTGGATTTCCTCTACACAAGGGAGTCCCTTCTCTCCTAAACAGTCCCTCGAAGACCTCCCCTTACCAATGTTGGTTTCTATCTAGTAAGCACCAAGATGTAGCCCTCTATTTCTCTAGTCTAGATTCGGGTCTTCGTTGTTTCAGGGTGATCATCATTAACTCAAACGAGATTTCTATTTTCTTCAAGAAAATATCCTTTCTTTCTTCTCTTCCTCACTTCTACACTAGAAAATCTATGTTCTATGTGTTCTCTCTGTTCCTAATGTGGTATCAGAGCACTTTTCTGGGCAGGAAGTGTGGATGATTTTTTTTTTCAATGCACAAATTTGTGGTTGGGTAAGCATACATGCAAGAAATACAATTGGTTCTTAAGAACACATCTATTGGCCACCCTTGTAACCCCTGTTGGTACCCCTTCGAGTGGTAGCACATCAGACAATGCCTATGCACGGGCTTTCCCTAGGCATCCTGTGATCCGGATTATTTTCGACACGAAATCAGAGCGGAGATATAATAAATAAATGTATAGAGATATCTCGGATAACCAATAATATAATAGAAACGTATCAGAGATGCAACCATAAACACTAAAATATAGTTATACACAATTCTCTATTAATGAGCGAAAATGTACAGAGAATGTAAAAATACAGAGTGAAAGACTCGCTAGAATGATGGCAACATATCTCTAAGAAAAGATGTGATGGCTACCTGAATTCACAAGAAGATGATTTTACAATGAGCCTCCAAATGCCTTTTTTTCATAAATAAAATCCAAAACCCTAACCCCGGAAGATGAAAATCCAACAGTTTTGTGGACCCTGTTTTGGGTAGTTTGGTGTATCAATTTCTCGGGGGCGTAACTTTGGCATATGATGTTCGTTTGGGGCGCACGATAGCTCGTTGGAAAGGTGTCTTAGAGGCGATTCACTCTGGGGGATCATTCAAATCCTTTGGCTCTCATTGAGAACCTATATCTTGAAAAACCTTCATTTAGGCCCTCAAAATGGCCCTGGAAGTTAAAAACTGCTAAAAATAGTAAATTATCAAAATTGCCAGAAAACTATTTTGAGCCAGTTGGAAAAGGTGGGTGGCCACTGTTATCCACCTGGATCAATCCTCCATCCTTAGGAAGAAATGGTATCCATTGCGTTGAGTGTATGGGGGAGAGGGAAAAGCATTTGTTGAATCTACATCTTGATCCATTGCTTGCCTTGTTGGAGAAGTTGTGTTGCTTATCTTGTTGAAGGTTGTCATGAACCTGTGGCTGGAAGGGTTGGAAATTTTTAACCAGTCTGGATACATGAGATTCCTGTGTGTAGAAGGAATCTTTACACTTTGTTGCAATCTTGTTGACCTTTTCTTGTTGGATAGAAGGTGCTTGGACTAAGGTTGCATTGGTGTTCTTTTGTTCACGCTTTGAACAGACTGTGAAGAAGGTGAATTTTGTAATATGAGATACTACCTTGCAACACTTTTTAGGTGGGACAATAGTCAGAATTACCTCTGGTATTTTTTATATATGACCCCCCAAAGTAACAATGACACTATGGGGTCGAGACTCATAAAAAACATGGCGCTTCCACATATATGGTTGTCCCAAGAGAACATCACAGACATCTAGCAGGGAAACATCACATAATACCTCATCCTTGAAGGGTTGGATGCCATATGACAATCAACACTGCTATATGACACAAAGATATTGTCCCTGAAAAAGCCACCCGATGTTGTATGATTGTGGGTGTGGTGTTGTCGACAATCCTAACTATTTGACAACCTCTGTTGAGATGAGGTTCTTATAGATTCCACTATCAAAAATAAAATGCAGAGGGGTCCCCTTCACCACATCTGTGAATGAAAAAGGTGCCCCCCCTCTTCAGGATCTGCGGTCGCAACAATAGAAGTGGGGTCTTCGTCGATGATCTATCTTCCGTCAGTATTTTCTGAATCAGATTTTGAATTAGGGTTCGGCTCCTTGTCTTTGAATTTGGCCACCAATGACTATTTTGAGAGACATTCATCGATGTTGTGCTAGGGGATTTTGTGGAAATCACACCATTTTTCGGTGTCCTTCTTCATCTTCCCGTGACCCTTCTTTTCCTGTGGCTTGGACTGGTTTTCGGGAGATTGTCTATTAGGGTTGGATTTATCATACTTTGGTTGTTGTGGATTTGCAGACCTGAAATCCCATTTGTTCTTGTGCTTAAATTTCTACTCGATTTTAACAATATATCGATAAGCAATACCGAGTGATGACATGTCCAAAAAATCCATTTCAGTTTGGATGTATCTATGTAGAGCCCCACAATATTTCAGAACCAAATTTCGTTTGGAGTCTTTGATACCCATCTTGGTGCGCAAGGTATCAAAGGTATTGGTTAACTCTGGAACTGTTTGGCCCCTCTCTTACCACAGTGTGGTCCATCTCATATACTGGTCCTCATAGTTTCCAATAGGGTAATATTGTTCCTTTACAGCGTCCACAAAAAAATCCCAAGTGGGATCGGCCCCATATATTCCAAACTCTTTTGTGGAACTTTTCTCCCAATAAGTTTCCCACCAATGTTTGACATGGGGGAGAGATTTAAGGAGTGTGAAGATGATCTTTTCCATGTCAGAAAAATGGTGAACAGAGAAATAACCTTCTAGCAGATTTAACCATTTGTCTAGGGAATCCACATCTATCTAACCTTCAAATACAAGAATATCAAAAATTAACCTGTACCTTTGAAGGAAAGGTTCTTCCAAAGTGGTTGTTTGATGAATATGTGCATGTTGCTATCAGCAGGTGTGGAAGGATGTGGGAAAAATTCTCCATCATTTTGTCCCTCTATCGCATGAGAGCTTGCTCAAGCAACATATTGATAGAATCGTCTACTCCATCATTTTTCTTTTCTTCCTCCATGGATGGTGTCTTGGGAATGCGAGAGCGATTTTCTTCAAGAGAGATAAGCTCAAGACCCAAATTTCTATACTCGTACCTTGTCGGGGACATGCACTGAAAAAAACGATCAAGAGAAACCTGCTCCGATACCACTGATCCAGATTATTTTCGACACAAAATGAGAGCGAAGGTATAATAAATAAATGTACAGAGATATCTCAGATATCCAATAATATAACAAAAATGTATCAGAGATGCAACCATAAACACAAATATATAGTAATACACATTTTTCTATTAATGAGCGAAAATGTACAAAGACAGTAAAAGTACAGAGTGAAAGACTAGCTAGAATGGTGGCAATTTATCTTTGAGAAGAGATGTGATGGCTACTTGCATTCACAAGAAGATGATTTTACAATGAGGCTCCACAGGTCGTGGAAGATGAAAAGCCAACAGTTTTGTGGACCCTGTTTTGGGTAGTTTGGTGTATCAACTTCTCGAGGGTGTAAATTTGGCATATGATCTTCGTTTGGGGCGCATGATAGCTCGTTGGAAAGGTATCGTTGAGGAGAACCTTGATCCCAAAAAACCTTCATCTAGGCCCTCAAAATGGACCTAGAAGTTAAAAACTGTTAAAAGTAGTAAATTACCAAAATTGCCAGAAAATTGTTTTGAGCTAGTTGGAAAAGGTGGGTGGCCATCGATATCCACCTAGATCATCATGGATCCATCCTAGATTGACCAATTAGTCTCATGAATTCTATAGTGTCACTGAGAGCATCAAAAAGGAAGATACTCTCTAGTACCTAGTGTTGAATAAAATGCATGAGGAACCTTACTCCAACAATTTCAAATCTTACTAGGCTAGGGTAAGATAGTTGGGATTATCACCCACAGTTTATAGCCTTATACAAAAATTATCAATCAATTCTCGAGTAATAAGTACTAGGAACCAATGTTGTCTTTTATAATTAAATTGTGCAAAAGAATAAAGTAAAATAAATATGCACTGTATTTTGAGAATTAAAGAAAAAATGAAATACAACTCTGAAAATAATATTAGAAAATACACAAGTGAGATAAAAATCAACGAGTGATTTTATTAATTTCATTCCAAGTTACAATCATAACCCCTTTACAAACCCCTGTGAGGGTAGGGACCAAGATCAGATTTAGATATCTTCGATGGGAACCATACAAAAAGACTCTGACAACAAGAGGGGTCTAAGACTAGAAGTCTGGATCATCTTAGCCACAAAAGTATCATTCACTGACTCTGCAAAATATTCCCTATCAGTAATGAAATCTAATTCATATACAAATCAGAATACACAAACTACCAAGATCAAATGATTAACCTTTCTAGAATAAGATGTTGAAATATGCATCTCAATCCTTGAATTATGTTTCCTTCAATAAGACATTTATGTCAACAATAAGGTTAAGACTCTAAGATAACTCAAAATGAATGAAAATAACTAATTTCACAAGAATAAGAGCAGACCTCATATCATAAATTTATTCCTGTGTGTGTGTGTGTGTATGTGTGTGTGTGTGTGTGTTTATCCCTTGAAATTCATTTTATTCTCCTTCAAAGTAGATTGAGTAGTTCAACTACTTTTATTAAATCACTAATTAATTTTAGTTAATGGGGACAACCCTAATAAATAATAATAATTTTAAAATGATAAGGGTAAAATAATACTAACTAATAGGTGGGATCCCTAACTCATTTTTATTTAATTTCCAATAAATCCCCTTGTTCCTCCAAAATAAAATATGCATATGAATAATCAGATTTCACATCCCCCCACAAAAAATAAAACCAATCAATAATCAATCATCTTCCAAATGCACTTGTGACTCCCAACTTATTATGTGCACCATATATACCAAAATAGATGTATCATTAAACTTCCTTAAAATGTGTTATAAAATTAGAGCATGTATGAAATGGCCTCAATTTGTCTAAGGTAAGACTGTCCATAAATATGGCACTATCAAAAATAACCAGAACTATATTCAAAATAAAAATATCATAACCATAGTAAAATCAGAAGCCATAATCCTTATGTGAGGCAATTTGCCTCTGTTTACTTCCCTGTGGTTTGATGACTTCCAATTTTTCCTCTGCTAGCACCTCAAGCTTTGCTATTGACACTTTTGGATGCATATATTCAAAATTCAAATGTTCATTAGCATTTCTTGGCTTCTTGGCATGGAAAGTGATTGAGTGGGAGGAGGTAATTGATTGGTCTAACTTAGGATATTTAGTAGGATATTTGTGTTTACCAGACTTGGGTTCTTGAGCTTGAGACTTGAGCCTTTTAGATGGTTCAGTGTATTGGGAATGAGAAGTATCTGTGGCAATATGGGAAATAGATATTTTTAGGGGAGGTGGAGGTAATGGAAATGAGGCAGAGGGCCATCTCTGAGATTAAGACTGAGGGGGTTGACAATAGAATTCCATCCATCATTAATTGGGATCTCAGGAGGAAATGAAACATGAGGGTGTATAGATATTCCAAAGATACTCTGATGAAGTTGGATTGGTTCCCTTTGGGGTGGAGGATGTGGTTGGAAGACTCCTCTTCCCACCATGTTTAAGAAACTTGTTTCAAACAATCGATTAAATTCTTTGGAATTGGAATCAAAGTGGATTAAAAACCTGAGTCTCTTATTCCTCCATAATTCATTTGGTCCTCTTCCCCTACCTCCTCCACCTCTGCCACCACTTTCTCTGTCGAAGAAGATCATCTAGAGTGTAAAAAATGGTTAGAGTATATCACCATGGTCGATAAACATCAAATAAAATTACATTATATAATTCAGATTAAGCTTTTTTTACAACAAACAACGAGAAAGCAATCAAGGAGAGTCCTATAGAATTCAAACTCGGTTGTAAATTTATTCTTCCTTGTATTAACAATCACTTACTATTTGAATGTGGAATTTAAAAAAAAATGTTTTTGGGATCGTGAAGGGCTTGTAATGAGATAAAAGTGATATAATGACAGGGAAATGAAATGGCACATGTTCAACTGATCACCATAAAAACACACAACACCAATTATATTCATCTTCCAAGCCTTATTAGATGATCAACCAATTGTTGGACAATTGGTTTGGATAGTTGGTTGTCATTGATGTCAACCCTTGGAGAGTGATCTTGGAGATTGATGTCAACCCTTACAGATTAAAGTCAACCCTTGGAGAATTACAGAAGCCCCAGAAATGTGGATCATATCGTTGGATAATTGGTTAAGATTGATGTGATCGAGATTGATGATGAGTTAGTTGGGTACATTTGATATAGTCTACATGTATCCCTAGAGGTGTGCTATGGGACTTGAAGTTAATTGAAGAATAACAACATGAAGGAAAGTGAAATTTCAGCTAAGACTATCATAGATGAATAGTACATGTTGTGTTGTTTTCGGTGATATGTGGTATGCCACATGGATCCTCACGGTTAGGGAGATATGGCCTTGTGAAGTTGGAAGCCCTAAGGAAGGGTTAAGAAGCCTTGGTTGGTTACAAGTTAACTAGTCAAAGGGGTAAAGTTGTTGTAACAAGAAAACCCTAGAATCCCTAAAGTAAGGAGGGGAGTTACCTAGCACTTGAATAAATACACCTCAAGGAGTCATTCATTTGTAAACACTCACACACTTATTCATTGATAATGTATCTTGTGATATAGTGAATTGTTATGGTTTAGTGAATGGTTGTGGTCTATTTTTGTCTTTTGGTGAATACGATGGGACGTCTGAGGCAAAGAAGAAAGTGAGAGAAAAGAGAAAATTTTCTGGAGTTGCAGAAGGCTAGGGTTTTTGAAAAAACCCTAATTATTGACATCCTCGCAGGTTTCACTATATCTATCAAGAGAGGCATCCTTGTGGGTCAGCTAGTATCTGTCTAGTGAGGCACTAGTAAATTTGGGATAAATGCTAATCCTAGGTCCCTGAAGTCTAAAGAAAGTACACTAGTCAACATTCTATAGGTTCAGGTCAACTACAGAAGTTCTGGTATGGTTATATGCTTGTTTTGATGGTTATTTTTTCTTATAGTGTGGTGAATGCTTGAGGCATTTTTGGTATGGTTGGTCTTGTACTTGGATATGGTATATGTTGGTTGGTTGGCTGAGTGAGGAGAACTCTTATGACTAGTACAACATATGGCATGATTATTATAGTTCATATCTTTGAGTTGATTATACAAGGTTGATGGATGTTCATGTTGTATGGTGATGAATGCATGAGGGACATGCATTGGTTCTTTTAGATTCTTCATTGATGACATGGTACAGATCTGCACATGGTTGTTGGTATGGTATATGGTACATGATTGATGCTTGATATTGTATATAGTTGAGATACATTTCATGACATATGGTTTTTGGTACATGGTATGGTATATGGTATGATACAGGTGTTGATGTACATGGTTGATGTGCATGGTTGGCACATGGTTGGTACATATTGATGTACACGGCTGATGATATAGGTTTGGCGCATGGTTGATGATATTGGTTTGGTGCATGGTTGATCTACTTGTTATAGTACATGGTTGATGATAAAGGTTTGGTACATGGTTGATGGTACAGGTTGAGGTACATGTTGATACATAATACAGGTTGGTACTTGGTTGATACACATATCTTGTGATGGTATGTCATGATGTTAGTACATGCTTGGTAGAGACACGTGTTGGTGATTTTGAGCATATGGTTTGAGATATTCTCTCGGTGATATTGGCATGATTTGCATGCAAATTAGAGTGTATAACACGTGTTGGTGATTTTGAGCATATGGTTTGAGATATTCTCTCGGTGATATTGGCATGATTTGCATGCAAATTAGAGTGTATATTGTCTCGTGGATGAGAAAATGACATGTTGGACAGGTTGTTGTGACAGTGATCAATATGTTGACAAGTTACATGTTGATGTGATAGTGACAATGATAGTGACAGTGATAGTGGTACTGAAAATGACAATGGTAGTGACATAGTTTGTGGCAGTGATAGTGGTAGAGTTTGTAACAGTTGGTATACACTTATATTTCAGGGTGGCATGATAGGGAAAGGAAAGGGGGTTGTAGCCTCCTTCCGGTTGGAGATGGAGAATCAAATATTTGGAGCTTCCTTCAGGTTGGAGCCTGAGAAACAGGTGGTTTTATCCACCTTATGGTTAGATCCGGAGAACCTAGAGGGTTGTAGCCTTCTTTTGGTTGGAGCCAAAGTATTCAGGTAATTGTAGCTTCCTTTAGGTTGGAGCCTATAAATAGGTGATCCAAAATCGGATTCAGAAGCCTGTCAGGGCTTGAAAAATGATCAAAAATGAAAGTGCTCGGAATCCGACGAAACCAACACCATTGCGTCCGTCTCGTCTTCCTGATTCTGGTTGTATATTTACTTTGTCAAACAGAGTTCGTATGGAGAAGATATCGCATTATGTCTGAAAAGTCAAACAGGCAAAAATTTGTTGACTATGCAGTCCGTACCGTCCGTACAGACGCTGATGTGGCATGTCTGTACAGGACACGTGTCAGGTCCATACACTGATGTGGCGTGTCCGTACAGTGACACATGGCATGTATGTACAGGACACGTGGCGGCTCCAGAGAGTGACACGTGTCAGGCTGATTTGGACTTTTTGGTGTGCAATTGGACCAATCCCGAAGTGACATGTGTCATCACTGGAAGGGTGACACGTGGCACGGGTGACATCAGTAGCTGACATGGCAGGATGACTGGGCAGATGTACGACAGATGATGTGGCAGGTGACAGAGCGTACGACAACGACAAGTGGCAGTGACGTGGCAGGTGACAGAGCATACGACAGCGACACGTGGCAGTGACGTGGGCCAATTAGCGGTTGACAAGTGGCATGATCTGGTTGGTTCACTTCGTCGAATCAGATGTCGACACGTGGTAGTATTGTTGGAAAATGATTGGGTGCCACATGGCCCAATCACAGGCTGCCACATGGCACCCCGGTTTTGGTCAATATGGTCTATGTCAAAAGATTTTGGAGTCCGGGGGATTCGAACCCCGGACCTCCCCACCGGCTACGACTTAACCACTATGCCCGACCACTACACCACCGTTTGTTACTTGATTTATAACCGGGTTTAAATGTATTTAAGTTTGAACTAAGTGTTGATTGGCGAGGGGTCGGGCCGGGGCTTGGCCCCGACCCGTGGTTTCATTGCGTTGCATATGACCTAGCCTCTGGTTGAATGGTGCGGAGGGTTTAATTGTTTGACCGTGACATATAATGGCGCGCGGTTTCAATGATATAGCCCGCGGTTTATTTAACCATAAACATTGTTTAATGTGCACGGTTTAAATTTCGGTTATAACGGTTCCAACCGTTAGCACGGGGGCATATGCCCTATACCAATGCGATCAGGAGCTAGAGGGGTGGCTCGCGCATAGCCCAAGGGCTAGCGCGTGGCCACATGAAGCCATACGACCTTGCCAAGAGGGGGCGCGCCTGGACGAAGGGGGCTAAGACCCGTTTACAACTATTCTATAGTTAAAAGTGGGTTTTTCAACCACTTTTGTTAATTTAAATGTAATTAACCCATTATTAATGATTTTTGGGAGTTATTGGGCATTTTTAGAGCCTAAATTCGTGGAGGAAGTTGGAGATGGACAACCAACTTCCCAACTATATAACCAAGGCTTGTTTGAGGCCATGGGGACAGCTTTTGAGAGCATTCAGAGAAGAGATGCTGAGGAGAAGCCAAGTCAAAGCCAGCTTGAGGCAGGGAAGCCATTGAGGAGGAGATGTTGTCGGACCATTTCTGAGAGCTTCGGATGTCCGTTTTACGTGTCGTTTGTTGCGCATGGTTCTAGAGATCTGGGCGAACATGACCAGATCAGTCTTGTAGCCATTTGGAATTGCAATGATGTACCATTGAGTTTTCGAACAAAAATAAAGAAGCCTCCCCCACAGAGAAAAGGCCCGTAGACGTAGGCAAAGTTGTGCCGAACTCCGTTATCAACCTGTGTATTATGGTTTGCTGTCTTTCATTGCATTTTAGATCTGCATATATGTATATGGCTGTATAATTCCTTTTCTTTTCTCGTTCTTTCGTTAAGTTTCTCAATGGTCAATTAATTCATGCAAATTAAAAACTCAACCATAAGTCATTCGAAAAATCCTGACGGATCAATAGGGGGTTGGAGCCTCCTTCCAGTTGCATCTGAAAAATTTAGAAGTTGGTGCTTCCTATGAATGAATTGTTGATATATATAAGAAAGCATTATGTGGTTTTCTCCCATTTTTGTTTACATGCTTATGATATATATATATGTTGGATGCATTCATAGATGACACATTGATGATATATTGTTGATCATTGTTGTTAAAGTGAAAGAATATATATTGTGGTTAAAAGTGGTATAAATTGTTCATGCTGATTCACCCCCCCTCTCAGTATTCCAATAATTGGTATCAGAGAAGGTTCCTTCAGGACACAATTTAACCACTAGAAGGAGAGCATGGAATATACTGAGAATGGAGTACCAATGTTTAATGGTCAGATTTGTATAGAGTATGAGATATGGAGAAGAAGGAAGAAAATATGTTTGTAGGAACAAGGATATGATATTTGGTATTCAGTGGTAACAAGATACAATGCTACAAAGAAAGAAAAGACTACAACCAAGAAGGAATTGAAGAAGAATAACAATATAGCAATGGATTTCATCTCGGATGGATTATCTGATCCGATAAGAGAAAAGGTTGGAAATTGTTCATCAACTAAATAACTTTGGGATAAGCTACATCATATCTATTCTTCTCCCATCACGGATTCAAATAATTCCAAAGAAGATGCAAATATAGAACAAAAATAAATATGTTCATCATGTCAAATATATTCAGAAGAGAAAGAGTATGAAGAGTCAACAGTTGATTACAGAGAACAATTAATTAGTGCAATTGAATATCTAAGGAATGAAAGAAAAGAAAACAAGTCACTCCAAGAAGAACTAAAGAAGATGGAAGAATCATAGAAATCCAACACCAAAGAAGTCGAGCAGAAGATCATGATGCTGAAAGGTTAGCTAGAAGAATCCATAAGGATTGAAGAAACTCCCAAGGATCAGAAGCAGTACTTGGAAGCCAAAATAACAACACAGAAGGAGAAGCAAAAAAGAGAGAGAAGATACTGACAGATCATCTCAAGGAAATAACTAACAATTTAAATCATCTTAAACAAAAATTCAATAAACGAGAAAGAAAACTTGAATATGAAATAATCACATTGACGATCCAACTTGAATAAGCAAAGTGAATAGAAGAAGTCATGAGAAACTAGATGATAAAGAAAGAAGAAGAGGTGGAGAAGCTTGAAGAAGAAGTTTCCATGTTAAGAGTAAAAGTTGTCTAGCTCAACATAAATGTTGAAGAGAAAGAAACATCCACGTCATCAGTTGAAGATAAGCCCTCCAGGCTGCCATAAAGGAAGAATGAACAAAATCCAAAGACTTATGCAGAATTCATTAAAATTTAGATGAAGAAGGAATAATTCAAGCCCTTGAAGAAGAACCTTCCAAAAGTGTGAAAGACTCAAGAAGAAAACCACAGAAGAAGATCCTCCACATTCAAGCCACAAAGAAATCTCAATCATGATCATGATCGGCCATGGCAAGAATTCAGAAGGAATACACCACAAAGAAGATCATTTACTCCCAGGTATGCAAATTTATTTTATGGTCATTGTTTTTATTTTACTAACTTTGGACATAAGGTTTCATATTGCAGGGCTTATGGAAGAAATGTTCAAGCAAGAAAAGCATATGTGGCACCACATGACATTGAATGTTACAAATACAATAAATGTGGACACATAGCTCATGATTGCAGAAGGATGATGGATACTTCTATGAAAGAGAACATTGATATTACATACAAGAAGGTTTGGAAAATAAACAAGAATAGGTAAAGGAATATTAAATACTCTCAAGATTGGAAATAATACAATATGAAGACAAATCTCCCCCGAAAAAGGAAGATGTCATACACAGGAAGGTTTGGAGAAGAAATGAAAAACTAGAAGAACAAGTGAGTAAAGAAAAGGTCCTAGAGATCAAAGGATTTGTAGTAGCACAAGAAAGAAAAGAAGAGCAGGTGAATTAAAAACATGTTCACGAGATTGTACTTTTAGGAATTGTAGTGCAAGATCAATCCACAAGCAGAAAGGAAAAATTCAAAGTTCAGAGAGATGATAACTCTACAGATGAATAGGAAGATGGTTCTACATCATAGAAGGTATTCTTCTGAGCCATCTGTCTTAGAGACTCCTAGTAAATATGTATGTTGAACATGGGGATTCTATGCAGTAACGGAGACAGATTCAAAGCAGTCAGATAGTAGAAGTAAAGTATGACAAATTGATTGAGAAAGCAATGTTCCCACACTGGTGTCAGTTGAAATTTACTCACACAGAAGTTTGTGATTGTATTCAGGCAGAGATATCTTCAATACAGGTTGTTCCAACAAATAGATCATATTAATAGACATATTGATTCGTAGAATTATTTAGTATAGTGACAGATGGGTCAGCATTGTGGACAGTTGAGGAGCAGAGTTATGGACAATTTGTGACATATGGACAGAGATGGATTCATAATATGCTTATCAAGTTTGGATAGATATATACCAATGGATGAGAGCATGAGTTCAGGACATATTGGTTAAGAAATTGATTCAGAAATCAACTCAGAGACAGTTGGATGATTATGATAAAAGAATATTTGAATTATTTACCTTTGAATGCTTTTTATAAATGTCAGTGAATTACATGAGGAAGCACCAATGGATAATGAACAACACTGGAAGAAAGGAAAGGAAACATTTCAAAGGTATCTCTACATCTTGCAGAGAAGTAAAATCATCAGAAAAAGAGAATCCAAAAAGGAATATCAATAGCATGCAGATAGGGGGAGACATACCGACAATGATATCTATTATTTTTCTTATGATTGTTTAGAGAAGGTGTAGTGTTAGGAGGAGACATATTGAAAAGAGAAGTTAACCTTTGGTCAAGGAGGAAGATAAAGAACAAATGCTTGAAGATAGGGGTAGAAGCCCCAAGGAGAGATACCCTTTTCCATTGATGCCAAAGGGGGAGAGTGAGAAACATTGATGAGGAGAAATGATCATAGGAGGAGCATGAGAATTGGAGCATTAGTGTTTCCATCAACATTGGTGCTACCATCAATGTCAAAGGGGGATATTGTTGGACAATTATTTTGGACAGTTGGTTTTCATTGATGTCAACCCTTGGAGAGTGATCTTGGAGATTGATTTCAACCCTTAGAGATTAATGCCAACCCTTGGAGAAGTCCAGAATCCCCATAGATATGGATGAGATCGTTGGACAGTTGGTTATCATCTGTGTGATCAAGATTGATGATGAGTTAGTTGGGTACATTTGATATAGTTTACATGTAGCCCTAGAGGTGTGGTTATGGGACCCAAGTTTGATTGAGGAATAACAACATGAAGGACAATGAAATTGTAGGTAATACTAACATATATGAATAGTACATGTTGTATCATTTCTAGTGATATTTGGTACGCAACATGGATCCTCAGGGTTAGGGAGATATGACCTTGTGAAGTTGGAAGCTCCAAGGAAGGGTTAAGAAGCCCTAGTTGGTTACAAGTCAACTAGTCAAAGGGGTAAAGTTGTTGTAACAAGAACACCCTAGAATCCCTAAAGTAAGGAGGGGAGTTACCTAGCATTTGTATAAATACACCTCAAGGAGTCATTCATTTGTACACACTCACACACTTTTTCATTCATAATCTATCTTGTGATATAGTGAATTGTTATGGTTTAGTGAATGGTTATGGTATATTTTTGTCTTTTAGTGAATACGACGAGACGTTTGAGGAAATGAATAAAGTGCGAGAAAAAAACAAAATTTTCAGAGTCGCAGAAGACTAAGGTTTTTGAAAAAACCTTAATTACTGGCATCCTCATGGGTTGCACTATATCTTTCAAGCGAAGCATCTTCACAGATCATCTAGTGTCTGTCTAGCGAGAAACTAGTAAATTTGGGATAAATGCTAATCCTAGGTCCTTGAAGTCTAAAGAAAGTACACAGGTTAGCATTCTATAGGTTCAGGCCAACTACAAAAGTTATGGTATGGTTATATGCTTGTTTTGATGGTTATGTTTGTTTATGATGTCGTGAATACTTGAGGCCTTCCTTGTATGGTTGATATTGTACTTAGATATGGTATATGTTGGTTGGTTGGCTTAGTGAGGATTACTGTTATGACTAGTTCAACATATGACATGACATATCTTTGAGTTTCTTGTACATGGTTGAGGGATGTTCATGTTGTATGGTTATGAATGCGTGAGGGACATGCATTGGTTTTTTGAGATGCTCCATTGATGACATGGTACATATCTCCATATGGTTGTTGGTATGGTATATGGTACATGATTGATGCTTGATATGGTATATGGTTTAGATACATTTCTTGGCATATGGTTTGTGGTACATGGTATGGTACAAGTGTTGATGTACATGGTTGATGTGCATGGTTGGAACATGGTTGGTACAGATTGATGTGCATGTACATGGTTGGTACATGTTTGATGATACAAGTTTGGTGCATGGTTGATGCACTTGTTATGGTACATGGTTGATGATACAGGTTTGATGCATGGTTGATGCACTTGTTATGGTACAGTTTGAGGTACAGGTTGATGCATAGTATAGGTTGGTACTTGGTTGAGACACATATATTGTGATGGTATGTGGTGATGTTGGTACATGCTTGGTAGAGGCATGTGTTGGTGATGTTGAGCATATGGTTTGAGATATCCTCTTGGTGATATTGGCATAAGTTGCATGCAGATGAGAGTGGATCTGGTCTCGTGGATGAGACAGTGAGTGGTTGGGCATGTTGTTGTGACAGTGACCGGTTGACAGGTTATAGGTTGATGTGACAGTGACAGTGATAGTGATAGTGACAGTGGCAGTGGCAATGACAGTGACAGCGACAAAGTTTGTGGCAGTGACAGTGATAGAGTTTGTGGCAGTGATAGTGGCAAAGTTAGTGATAGTTGGTATACACTTATATTTTAGGGTGACATGACATGACAAGGAAAGGGGGTTGTATCCTCCTTCTGGTTGGAGCCATAGAATCAAGGAGTTGGACCTTCCTTCAGGTTGGATCCATAAAATCAAGGAGTTGGAGCTTCCTTCAAGTTGGAGCCTGAGAACTAGGTGGTTGTATCCCCCTTCCGATTAGAGCCAGAGAACCCAGGGGGTTGTAGCCTCCTTCTGGTTGGAGCCAGAGAATCCAGGGAGTTGTAGCTTCCTTCAGGTTGGAGCTTATAAATAGGTGGTTAGGTGGTTGTATCTACCTTCTGATTGGAGCCGGAGAACCCAGGCGGTTGTAGCCTCATTCTGGTTGGAGCCAGAGAATTCAGGGAGTTGTAGCTTCCTTCATGTTGGAGCCTGTAAATAGGGGGTTGGAGCCTCCTTCTAGTTGCAACTAGAGAATTTGGAAGTTGGTGATTCCTATGAATGAATTCTTGATATATATAAGAAAACATTCCATGGTTTTCTCCCATTTGGGTTTCCACGTAAATATCGGTGTACTGTGTTCTTGATGTGATACACTGTACACAACACTTCTAAATCATGAATATGGAAAAAAATGATTATTTCTCTATTATTGAAGTTTCTAGGCTTGTTTGTCGATTATAAGGTTGAAATTTTTCATATAGTAATTTGTATGGATAGTTATGTTCTAAGTATATATATATATATATATATATATATATTGGATGCATTCATAGATAATACTTTGATGATATACTATTGAACATTGTTGTTAAAGTGAAAGAATATATATTGTGGTTAAAAGTGGTATAAATTGCTCATATCGATTCGCCTTCTCCCCCCTCCCCCCTCAATATATATTGTGGTTAAAAGTGGTATAAATTGCTCATACCGATTTGCCCTCTCCCCGCCTCCCCCCTCAATATTCCAACTCCAATTGCAATTATGTCACTCTTTATTTCACTCAAAAATGAATGAATTTGAATGATTGTGAAATAAGGACTATTGGAGTAACTCATAAAAATTCATGTTGATATTGAGTATATGATACACCAACTAACTAGCATGTAACTCATCGCAAATAATATGGTCTCAACTCTGCAATTTCTTTTTATTTAGAATTTATCCTTAATTTCAATACACATGGGAAAAATATGAATGAAAATTTGAAATGAAATATGGATATAGGGACTAGGAATAACTTATGGAAAGTGTTATTTATGAGGGGAAGTGACTCTGTACAAGAAACATCAACAACCGTAACTTCACACAACCATACAAGAACATACAAGTTGCAACACATATTTCCTTTATATTTGTTTATTCCTTTTGCAACATTAATGTTTTCCATATGTATGCCATTTATCATTGTGCAGATCTAAAATTCATACAATCACAGGTATTTCCCCACTTCCTTTTATGTATATTTTTTTTAAAGCAAAGTTTTTCGAATCGAATCTGCAATTTTCAAAATAATATATGAAAAGAAAATCCAACTTCCAATTTGTTTTCTAAAAATGATGTGCAGAATCGAAACTGGGAACACACCCATTCTTCATCCATTTGTCCAAACATTCATTCAACAGAGAAATCTCTTATGACTGTTCAATATGCAAGGGTTTCGAAGTAATAATCGATGATGAAATCGAAATATACAACTGTGGAAACACTTCAACGAAAAACCCCACTCTCAAATGTCAATATAATTCTTGGCCTCAAACTAGTTACCATTCAAATGACCACAATTCGAAACTGGGCGCAGTTAGGAAGGCATAGCATATTCTCAACGAACCTTGAGGTCACCGAGCAGAGGACCTACATAAGGTATTTAACATAAGGCTGGGAAGGCTTCACTAAAAACAAATAAATGAATGTACTTGGATTTGACAACAAGACTCGAATGGGGTTGAACCATCACTGCAATGGAGTAAACAAGTTTTTTTTTAACTTAGAAAATACCTTTGAACAAAACCTACAAGAGTAAATCATGGTTCGTAAATACAGTATGAACAATGTCGACCAACAAAGATTTAGAATGCCGCAAAACATTCAACCACAACCTATTGAAGCCACAACATGATACAGACCATGATCACCTGGGTTATGACTAGCACAACAGTTAAATAGCTGTTGGTTAACGCCGAAAGGTTGATAAGATGAAAAGAATATATTAAATTTTATTGTTGATTAACAACTAAACAATTGTACTTCATTTATCTGGTGTTAATATTTTAATTTCTGTTAATCACTTACGTGGCAATCAGTGAGCTATCAAAGTAATTTTTAAATATGATTAAGTAAATGTAAAAAAGTAAACACATAAACGGATGTCTTTATAATAGCTAGGAAGTTAATGATTGAAATCACAGCCATTTATTTTGTGTGACTACTAAGAATATTCCAGCCATATTTAATCATGTCCATAAAAAACTTATTAAGCACTAAAACCCTATTAAATCTGCCCATTGTCAATAGGTATACGCCTTTCGGCCTAACAAGAAAAAATTGTTGTCTATGCAAAATGTCAACTCAAAGAACTCAAAAAAGATAGTTAAGAAAATCCACAGAGACCAGGGTTTAAAAAACCAGGTGATATTTGTGATATTTATTCACATTCAGGCGAATCACACCATAAACCCTGTTATAATCCATAAATATTGAACGCCAATGCAGTAAGAAGGAGAAACATTTATTTTCTTTCACAGGGAGAAAGAAAACCACAGACAAACCCATTCAAGCAGCAAGCACATTTGCATCAACATATCCATTGTCTAAATTATCATTGCAACTCGAAAAACATTTGATGGGTATGAACCAGGATAACATACCCTTACCACAGACACTCTTTCCACTGCAAACCGAGTTCTTTCTACCCAGAATGATCGAGGCCAAGTGTCATATAAAATCATCTTACCAAAGCCAAATTCCATGTTTGAAAATTCAAAATTCCAATTCAACGAGGATGGTAACCATACACAAAGCTTACTCCACGCATTCAATGCATGGAGGCGCACGTCAAAAATCATTTACTCATCCTTCCCACCTCATATTTACACTACAACATCAACCAATAACATCCATGCAAGTCATTTCCGGGTAGTCCATAATCACTTGCTTTCCAGAACATACCAATATAACATATAAATCAGTGTTGTCATATATCACTTTAACTTAATACCACATTGATACTAAGGCTTACGGCGGGACACCATAAATTAAACATTTTCATAGCATCCTAATAACATAACGATACCACATGTATCATGTTGGATCACCATTATAACCTAATTTGGCTGCACCACACTTTTCTAATATGCCCAATAATATATTAACTCAATTGTTAAGTTGTATCGTACCAAAGCCTCGGACTATTAGATACACAACCATATTTTAAAATGTAATCCAAAGCCTCGTACTATTAGTTACACAACCATACTTTAAAGTGTAATCCAAATAATAGTGAAAAAATGTCTTTATAAACCATTCAATATATGATGGTAACCATGAAACTTTATAGTGATCCAATCAAACCTTTAATTCCTATATATTTTCTCTTTGAAAAAGATACCAATGCAAGTGATAATGTCAGTGCCAATGCACTTATATTTCCTTTGTTGATATTTATGTGGTTTTAGTCATCAAGATGCCATTTTTTCAAGTTCAATGTGATACAAGCAACTAAATATTATGCTTGCGATGAACACTTTTGACTAGCAATCCATAACCAACTAAAGGAGTATGCATTTATTTTCAATCTAAGGGGTCCCCACCTATAGTTTTGTATATTTAATCATTAGATAACATAGGGTATAAAACTTTTTTTTTTTTAACAAATTTCAGGCGTTGCAATTGTTTAAAGGAAGGTAACATAGGGTATAAAACTTTTTTTTTTTTAACAAATTTCAGGCGTTGCAATTGTTTAAAGGAAGGATTCTTGTTGCGCATTTTTGTGTCAAAAAATGGTGACTCCACATGAAAATCCACTTGTAGCAAATTAGAACTCATGAATTCTGGTTTTGATGAAATCAACAGGGGTGTATAATAAGAAGTAATAGAAATAGGAAAAGTATGAAAAGTTATACAATGGGGGAAGATAAAATGAGAATTAAAATGATATTTGAATTGGGACTTAGTGGAGTAACTTATGGAAAGTGAGATGTATGAGGGGCTTTGGTTTTGTTTGTATAACAAGAAGGGAAACAATAGTATTTGCTTGGATGAATGTTTTCACTGAAATTTCAACTTTGTTGCAAAATTTTACAAAAACATTTGATATACTCTTATTTAAAACAAAATGGAGGGTAGAAAGGAAAAGGATAAAAAGGGAGGGTCACGACCATGAAGCTTGAGGCAAAGCATTTAATTAAATGTACAGGGAATATCTCATTAGCTTTTAAAATAAAAGAGAATCACAACATCTCTGTTGTGTGTTTAATTTCTAAACTAGCCGAAAATATTTGCATACAATGATATATGTAATGACTTGAATGATCCAATCAACTCTACCTGAATAAAAATATTCGAAAACAGAAAAGACAATTAAAACTAATGAAATAAAACAACAAAATGCATTCAAAAGTGAACAAGCAAGTGTGTACATAAAAGAAAAATATTTACAAAGCATTGAATCAACAATCAACTTGGTTCGACATATTTCTTAAGATGCAAACCATTGGTATTGTAGGAAAATAATCACTCATCCATATCCTTTAATAAGTATGAGTTGGTACCAAGGGCATAAGCGATTTTAAATGGACCTAGCCATAATTTTTGGAACTTAGAATGTCTTCCTCTTTTAGCATGATCAAAATCCCAAAGTAACACTTTCTCATCAACCTTGAAATCAATAGATTTGGTCTTTTTATTAAAATATTTTTTTACTATTCGCTGCCTTTTTAAAAAATTATCTAGAGCATGACCTCTTTGTTCTTCTAAATCGAGTGAATTGTTCATTCTTTGAGAAATATCAGTAGAATTCAACTCTTCAATTTGCAATGCCAAACGTAAGGAGGTAAGTTCTAGTTCAATGGGTATAATAGCCTCTTGACCATATAACAACTAAAATGGGGTAGTAGTATGATCTGCCCAAAGTGAGTAAGTGAGAAGCATGTGCCACTGACGGGGCTTGTCCTCTATAATTATTTTCAATATTTTGACCAAGTTCTTGTTAGTTGACTCAACCTGCCCATTTCTTCGAGGATAATAGGCAGAGGAGGTAAAGTGTTTAACACCAAGATTACTAAGAAAATGAGTTAGCTTTGCAGAGATGAAAGCTGGTCCATTATCTGAGATGATTCCCAGGGGAATACCAAATCAAGAAAAGACATTGGATTCTAAAAAAGAAATAAATTGTTCATCTTGAGCATGCTTAAGAGGTACAACTTCAGTCCACTTTGTGAAGTAATATGTAGTTGTTAATATATAAGCATGTCCTGTAGAAGATGGTGGGTTAATGGGACCAATAATCTCTAAACCCCATTTAGAAAAGGGAAAATATGGAAGAATGTGTTGTAAAGGCATGGAAGGGAAATGTTCTCTACAATCAAACTTTTGGCATTTATCACAGTCCCTTGTGAATTGATAGGAATCTCTAAAAATATATGGCCAGTAATAACCAGTTCTAATGATTTAAAAAGCAGTGGCTTTAGCAACAAAATGACCACCAATATGAACAATAGTTGTCATTGATCCATGAATCTCATTCAATATTCTTTGAACTACATTATCATCAGTGTAACATAGCATCAACCCATCAACAAACCTTCTAAACAAATAGTCTCCTGTAATGAGATACTTAGAAGCTTCAAGGCAGAGCCTCCTTCGTTGATGAGGATTTAAACGATCTGGACAACTTTGAAATTGTAAGTAATGGAGGAGATATTTATACCATGGGTGTTCAGATAAAGTGAGATTTTGTCTTTCAACATAAAACAATGTTGATAGCAGACTATCTTTGTCTTCAGAAAATTCACTTGGTTCAAGATGCTAACCTAAGTGAAGGGCCAAGTCACATCCCTTAATTGTTTTGGATGGCATAATCATCAAATCATGCTCCTGGAGTTTTTCAAGCCAATGTGCAAGATTCCCTGAAAGATAAGTTTGTGAAAGCAAAAAATTGACAGGAGGAAAAGGGACTTTTACCTGCGTGTGCTTGCCTAAAAAAAGGGCAAAATTTCTCTATAGAATTAACAAGAGAAAAAACATGATTTTTAATATAAGAATATTTAAATTCATCATCTGACAAACTTTGACTCATGTAAGCTACAAGCTTCTCGTTATTTTGGTCATCACTTTGTAGAAGAATAACAAAAATTGCTTCTTTTGTGGTGTTTGTATATATAATAAAGTCTTTTTCAAAATTCAGTTTTGCCAAAACCGGTGTGGAACTAATGGCCTTATTGATTCTTTTGAAATCCTTTTCGACATCATATGTCCAAGAGAAAGGATGATCATGTATTAGTATAATATGGATTGGTTTAGCAGTGATAGAAAAATTAGGAACAAACCTTCAGACAAAATTTATAGTGCCCATAAAAGATTGAATTTATTTCTTAGATGTATGGGCTGGAAGATGTTAGGATATTTAAACACTTAGGAGTTAGTTAAGATCTACTTGGTCTAATGTGTCGTTAGGTAAAAGTGTGTATCTTTAGTATGCATTTGTAGTGATCCGACGGTTCATAGAGTGATCCGACGGTTCATATTCTCCTCGATCTTAACGACCATTGATTTGTGGCTTAACACCCGATTGGTCCATGATATGTATTTAAAGAGCATGGAGGGTCATTTGTTGATGATCGATTGTGAGAAACTCTCTTGTAAAATCTCTCTGTAATCTTTTTCTTTTGCATTAATAAACTGCTCCAAGTGGTCGTGTTGGTTGGGGCCATGGATGTTTCCCCGTAGGGGTTTTAACATGTCAAAACATCGGTGTGTTGATATTTGATATAGTTTGTGAGTGGTTATTGAAGGTGTTCGTGCTCTGTTGGAATACCTGTGTTGTCAAACATGGTATCAGAGCCTGTTTGAAGACCTGCTCATGTTGTAGATCGAGATCGTGAAGCCGATTTGTCTCATCTCATTTTTTTGTCATTTCCATACATTTCTGAGCTGAAAGGACTGTTCCATTGCATCTGGAGCACTTGTTTAAGTCAAGAACACTTTCTGTTTCACTCGAAAAGGTTTCTGTTTTCCCAAGATACAACCATTTCAGTTAAATCCGGAGGTATAAAGTCTGAATACGCATTTTTTAAAATTTTACAGAGTATTATGTTGGTTTTATTTCGGTTTTATATTATTTGTTTTTGGGTTGCTACTCTTTTAGATCTACATATTCTCTTTGCCCCGCGCCTTGTGCGATATCGACAAATAAGAAACAGATAGGAAAATGTGCATCTTTCGGGTAAGCTAACCGAGATCTAACCCTTGTTGTCATCGAGAAGCAAAATTTATTTCTTGTGTGAAAAGAGCTCTTTTTAGCACGCTCTCTAAGGTCGTATTCAACAACAACACCCCTAACCCTCTAGATGGACATTAAAATATGTTTTGCTAGACCATTTGGTTAAAAGTTGCCTTATTATGTAAGAGGTCTTGAGTTCAAGTGTCTCTTTTTGTTACATTTTTTTTGAAAAAGTTCATGCTCAAATTGTGAAGTGAATTTCACTTCAAGTATAAAAGTGAATCACTATAAGTAGCTTTAATATTTTATTTTAGAGTTATTTATTTTCCATGCAACTTTTCTTTTATAAAGTAACTTGATTGTAAAATTGATCCACACTTCTCTTTATAAAAGTGGGTCACTTCATAAAGCAACTTACACCACCACGTGGTCCTTTGGTTACCGTTTATGCCTTTTTTTTAAAAGGGCATAACTTTCACATCCAGAGTCTATTTTTAGTGCCGTTTTCTTTAAACCACACAATTTTTTGAGATCTTTCCATCAAGATCATGAGTTTTATTTTTTAAATCCATATTATCTACATATTTAATATGGATTCTTCCAGTGATCTTTTGCTTACTAGCACCAACTACTTCCAATGGAAATCTCATATGGAAGATTTATTAAGAAGTAAAGGCTTGCACTGGATTACCTTGGGAAAGGAAAAAAAACCCACTGATGTTGATAAGAAATTCAAATGGACTAATAGGAGTGATGAATCACGTGGACTAATCAAAATGTCTGTCTCTCCTGATTTAAGGTTCCACCTTAAACAAATTGATGACCGTGATGAAGCTTGGGAAAAGATTGAATTTGTTTTTGGTAAACTCAATATTATTCAAGCACAACAGTTAGAAAATCAAGTACTGACTTTAAATCCAAGTGTTTTTTCTTCCATTGAAGACTATCTATCTAAGTTTAAAACACTCAGAATTTTATGTGAAGTGTTATCACTGTAACAGTTGTTGAGAGAAATCCAGTTTCCAAGACTTAGCGAGGCGCTATACTAATGTGCAAGCATAATAAACTGGAGGACAGGGCCAAATAAAGCAGGGGGAGGCTAAAGCTAGTGACAATGCAGATTTGATGGGACCCGACAGGTTACAGATTGTGGGCACCACAGATCAACAGTCAGGAATAGTTTCAGGCGGAGAACTTGCGCAGGGGATAATATCTGAAAGTAGGCTGAAAAGAAAACCGTGGTTTCGGCTTGAGACCACGTGGTGCCACTGGGTGCATTTCGGGGTGATAATTGGTTTGCCCCAAACCATTTCCCCTCACCCCCGAAATAAAAAAGTATATAAAGGGATGTGCTAATCGTTATTTTATCATTTTTCAAATCACTGGAATGTTGGAAGTTGGCGCGACCGCTCCATTCGAACTAAATTTCAACAATGCACCAAACTCATGCGTCTTTTTCTTATTCATAGGTATTTTTCATCGTCGCCATGGACCCCATCATTACGTCAGTAGCAGAACAAGATCTCACATCAAACAAATAATCCCTAATTGACAGAGATTTCAAATATGTCCAACACTGAATTAACCATCTCATCCATCTCTGTATCCAAAGCCAATCTGTCAGACAATGTAGGGAAACAGATACCCTTTCTCGAAATGGTTTAGGCCTCCATAGTCCCTTATTTCATCAAGGTCACATTCCCTTTCCCAGAATTCATAGGTTGGTGCGCAAAGAAATACTCATAGGAAGAGAAAGTCATCTTAAATAAACTAGGGTCAGATGTCTTGTGTAGAGTAGACAACCCATTAATTCGATATGCCCTCGGAATACCAGATTCCCCCTATGTAGTGTCTGAACCATTCGAAGAAGAAAAGCTAACTACGGTTTACAGAGAATGTCCCTCCCAAAGTCAAAAACCTATTTTTGCAAACGATTGTCAAACCAGAGCATTTTTCTGAGAGTCTGTCCCTGCCAATAAGTGTAAATATCATGGTTATCGAAGTCCAATGCATATGTTCCATACTCAGTCATATTTTAGGTTTGGATAATGAAAAGTATGTGATAGATTTCATGTTAGGTTTTCTATTATATTTTTTCCAGTCAGAGTCTAATCAGTCAGTTTGCATCCACTTTGATAGATTCATAGCTGATAATATACACAAGCAACTAGTGAATTTCTAGTCACTAAGACATTTCAGATATTACACATATTTTCTGAAGACCTTCCTGGAGACCAACAAGAGAGAGTTCTCTAAATCATCATTCATATCAATTGAATGCAAAAGAATCACAATGCTCATCTTTATCAACAAGGTCATGTCCAGGGTTTACATCCTGATCTTCAACACCAGCCTACCAAGAGTCATGGATGACATGAAAATTTATTTGCAGCCAAATCTAGAAAACAGAGTAGGGGATTGGGTGTTGTTCATGCATTCTATAGTAATCTGGATATATGGTTGTAAAGAAGCCCCCTGTCTTCTGCCTATTTTTCTTACACCCAGAGTTTTTTCCCTAGATTTTATTAGGCAAAGAATCATCTCAGAGACAGAACATTTCTTGAAAATGCACAAGGCATCCAAACTCAAATTCCCTTTCATTATTAGACCCTTTGTTGTAAAAACTAGATCATGCTTATTTCAGATCCAAGCCAAACTCAAGGATTTTGGATTTGCACAGTTATAGGGGAGAATATATGATCCACATCAAGTCATATCTAAAAGAAGATTGATGAACAAACAAGCCCTTTATGAACATGAGTATGTTGAAGGTTTTGACAAATTGGAAAATTTAGAAACATGTGATTATATGGAAGCCATCTTGCAACCTACTCAAACACAACAAGTGGGGACAACCCTACAGTAGACTCAGACGCAACAAAATCCTCAGAAGTTGATACTCAAAGTTCCCAAAGTAAGTGTCTACACCAAGAGAAGTAGTTCAGAGGCCCTAGGCATCAGCAGTTAGCAGGTTGTCCCTAAAAAGATGAAGATCAAACAATCCCCAGATATAGTGAATCTAGAGGATGAGGAGCCTAAAGAATAAGTAAATATGGATATGGTCGAAAGTGGCACCAACAATGTAGAATTTGGTAAAGGAAGCAAGCTCCAAAGTGAAGGCAACTCAAGAACTTTCAGCACTAAAAAACACATCTTTGATAAGGCACCTGGAGAAGCCTATCAATCTAAAGAAGATGTGGCAAAGAAATATGTTGAGAAAGAGAACCTGGCTATGAATGAAATGAGGGAGATAATCCCTGAAGTAGAAATGACATCTCATCATAAGTCCTCTCTGTTCACAATGAGAGATATAGAAAAGAAGACCTTCAACATAGCTGTTGCAGATGAAGATAAAGTCTATGAGATCAAGATTAAATATGAGAACATCAGTGCCCCTAAAAAAGTGAAATTCCATAGGAATACCAGTGACATGTTGTATTCAAATTACTTGGGTCTAAGCCTGAATAATTCAAGACTGTCAACTTTTGCACTTAAGTTGGAAGGGCAGTTGAGGCAAGAGAAAGCATCCAACAGATCTTGGAAAGCTCAGGTAAAAGGCTAGAATCTGAAGGCCTTCAGGGAGTGAAATCCTCCTTTAGAAGAAAAAGGCACGCTGATTCAAAGCATGAATAAAAAACTAAAAATGTTTGCCACAGAAAATCCACAAACAACATAACTGGTTGTTCTAGAATAGGAGAAGGAAGCATTTAGACAAGAAGTGCTAAATTACAAAGACAAGGTATTACAACTGGAACAAGAAAACGTGAATTGGTCACAAGGGCATACAAAAGCATCAAACATGGCTATAACTATACCTTCTACTGCAGAAGTTGGGCCAAGTGTTGAAGGACTTGTCTAGGCTATGTGCAAAGTCAGCCTAAAGGTGGGAGAGATCAAAGGTCTAAAGGAGGATATAGAGAAGCTACAAAAATAAATGAAAACAAAGGATGAAAGGGTGGCTCAGTTCCAGAAGGAGAATCAAGCTTTGCAAGAAAAAGTAAACAAGTTGAAGACAAGGTTGAGAGGAAAAGGACTGTTGTAGGGAGCTAAACAAATTATCTGGGATTTTATTGTTGTTGAATCTTCCAAGTTCAAGGTGTGCTTGAACTTCATCAATGATAAATATAGCATGGCCATCATAGCCAGAAGTAGGTGCACTGTTTTAAATGAGAGCCTATCAAAGAAACCCCCAAAGTGTGCCCAAAATGTTATAAACCTGCTGAATTCCATCCCCACTGCAGAACTTTAGACCATTGGGGTCAAAGACAGGACCACATTGTTCATCTAGGCTAAGAGAGTCATTGCCAAGCATAACTTACTAAAATTAGTCCAAACCAAGGCCATGCAGATGGAGCAGAGTATAAAGGAATTCAAGGATATGTTTGAAGAGTTTTTCATGAAAGGACTCCCACCATTTTGGGATGGAAAAGGGGAATTGTATGATCAGGAGGAATACAACTCTCACCTTTCCCAATGTAGAATGGATCACTCCAAGTTTGAAAGCCTGGAGGAAAACTTGAAAGGAGCCACACTGGTAGAATGTTTGACCACAGATTTTGAGATCTTGAATCAGTTCAAGACAATGAAGATCGGGCTGCCAGCCATGACTTCTGCCTCTTGCATTGACCTAGAGATCATAATCAAGGAAATGATGGACTACAAGATCCCTTCTGACTTGCAGTGGAAGGAGATAGTAGGGCTAGGAAAAACAAAATGTAGCTTCCCAGGAACCAACAAATAGCCCCCAAGTGTCACCAAATTGGCGGATTCGATAGAAAACAAAAGCATGACAGATGGCAAAGAAAAAAGCCGAGCAGTCATAGAAACCGACCGTTAGTTTTTTAAACATTTTTTGATTAATCATTGTAAATCGATTTACATACCGAGATTGTCAGTGGAAATTATTATAATTAGTTTTAGAAGCTGAAACATTTCAGTTCAGCTATTGTAAACATTTTCTGATTGAAGGAACTCAAATTGTATAAATATCAGAAGTTTCAAATGTATTAGTGTTGGCAGAAATGCAAGGGCACCTTCTCAGTTTTTCTGAACTCTATTGTAATTTTTTGAAGCTGAATCAAATACATATGCAGAATCTTTTGAAGTCTCTATGAAAAGATTCTAATGGTGGTGATATGAGTTTTGTCTTCTCTCATTGTATGTATTTCATGTGTTCTTTAATTCCATTTTCACTTTATTCTATTTAAATTGGATAGTTAAAAGCTCATAATTCATCTTGTGATGCTCTCGGCTTAAGCAATTTAAACTGTGTGAAATTATTCATAACTAATTCAGAATTCATTTCAATAATGCTCTAAAGCAATTACTTGTTTACTTTTTCTTCTTACACTCTGCATACTACAATTTATAACTCAGATTCATCACCTCATTTATCCTTTATCCTATGGAGAATTCTACTGGCCAGTTAGTGTGTTCATTCATTTTCAGAGTTTCGACTCCATATCCCTGAATGTCCCTCCCCTTCCTCGCCAGCAAATTTATACAAAAAAAAACAAAAAAACAAACTAAAACTAGCCATTGATTGCCAAAGAAATACCAAGTGACATGAGAGAGCCCTCTTTGAGCTGAGTAGGCTAGTACCCAGCTCTAAAGTTGGTTGAAATAGTTACCTATGTCATTCTTTTATCAGTCGAACAAATTTACTGAGTGCTAACATTCTGGCATCGTTGTCGGGGATCGAAAGTGAATTTTTCCCTGGGAGAAGAACAAATTAAAGCTTCATATTTGATTCCTGAGTGTGATAGTGAATCAAACGAACTTTTGGATGAGATTATTTTTACCTTGGTGACTACATTACCAAGATGTCAGTAGCACCAAGTAGTTTGAGCTAGAAATCCTGGCTCCCAAGAGGATTCACACCAGGAGAAACCCAGACCCAGAAGTTGCAATCCATGTGTCTGATCCTGAGAAGATTGTACACAAAAGAAAAGAAAAGACCATAATCCCAGTATTGTTTTTGGACATGTATTTATCCTTTCCTAAAGATGGAGTAACAAGCATTGAAGATCTTGATTTTGATGTTAAATTTGAGCAAATTCTGTTCACAACCAAATCAAAGTCTTGTTTGAGCGAAACTATCTTCGATGAGACAAGGTTCAGAGATTTGATTTTAGCGACATCTGTGAAGCCTATAGTCATTCATACTCAAAACCAACAGCCACTCCAACCACTCATAGCATCCATGGCAACTAGATTTTCCCCTCTTATACTTCCTGCTCAGTTACATGATTTGTCTCGGGAGTATAATCTAAGGATCAAAATGTAGGATGTTGAAGGCAGTGTGTCAGCCAAGAAAGATCTAGACTGGTTCAATGATTTTATAGACTTGGAAGAATTAGATTTTGAATATGCAAAAAAGAGGTTGTTTGCACAAAGTCTTGCAGGAGAAGTGATGAAGTGGTTCAGAGCTCTTCCAACAAATAGTATCATAAATTTTGAGGCCTTTGAAACCAGTTTTCTTGCAAAATGGGGTGACAAGAAAAATCCCCTTCAATTGTTAACTCAGTATAACAACATGAGGAGATCACCTAACGAAATAGTGCAGGATTTTTCAGCCAGATTTGTAAAGGTATATAATTTGATCCCTACTAAGGTAAAACACCCCCCTAAGGCTGCTCAACTCAAATATCTTGATTCCTTTGAAAGTGATTTTTCTTTGTTATTAAGGGAACAAAGATATGCTTCATTAGATGGTATGATGACTGATGCAATAGAAATCAAGGTAAATCTAATGGGTTCAGGAAATATCAAATCTAACTCTGACAGGGACCTGAACAAAGCTCAAGATAAGGCACAACCTTCAACCTCACAAACATCCGAAGAAAGGTTTGAAATGATGATTAAAACCATGGAGAAAATGATGGAGAGAATGGCCTTAGATAATAAGCCTAACGCCAGAGAACAGGCTGATGGTCCACCCATAAATCAGAGAAGACTAACAATCCCGCAAATCAGACAAAGAGATCATAGAAATCAGGGGAATTAGGGAAATCAAGGAAATCAAGAAAATCAGGGGGACCAACAAATAAGACCTCTTTTCAAAATAATTGTGTGAATGAGAATTATGATGGAAAATTTGAAGACAACATGAATTGTTATGATGATAATGAAACATAAGTGTTTTTGACTAAAGAAGAACATGACTAGTTCATGGATGCAAATGAGATCTTCATGCAAGATGAGGAGGAAAGGTTATCAATAGAAAGGGAAGATTACCAAATAGGATTGCAGAATCCCATCATGCAATTCCAGGGACAATATAAGCTTCGAAACCAAAAAGTGCATGCATTCCCTCCAAAGGGGAATCCTCCAAAGGTAAATACTACCAAAGAAGCTCAAAATAATATACCTTCTTCAAGTCATCCCCAAAAGGACTCTAATGAAAAATATGTTGTGGACAAAGGAAAGAAGAAAGAAGAGCCCCAGAAGAAAATACCAAAAGAAAGGAAAGAGATAGTCAGCAAGGAGGTAGAGAATACCTCCTCTTCCTTTAATTTTGAAAGTGAAATGGCCAAGATTAAAATCTATGTACCTTTCAACGAGTTGAAAAATAACACTGAATACAGAAATCATATCATCAAGATGCTTAAGATGGAACAAACTTCTGACACTATGAACATACAAGATGATCATCTTGACATCTTGTTTGGCCCACGTGTGGAGGAAAGTGGTGGTGTTGATGAAGTTTGAACTTTCTATGTCAGTTTGAAGATTCATGAAATGACACTATACAATGCTATGTTGGATTCTGGAGCATCCCACAACCTGATGCCCAAGGTGGTCATGGACCAATTGGGCATGGACATCACAAGGCCTTATAAAGATCTGTTCTCCTTTGATTCAAGAAAGGTGAAATTCCTCGGCCTAATCAAAGATCTGGTGGTTTCTTTGTCCCAAATTCTAGAAAAGAACATGGTGATGGATGTAGTGGTGGTCAATATTCTTCCCAAGTTTGGCATGCTGCTATCTAGGTCATGGGCTACAAAGTTGAAAGGAAATTTGCAAATGGATATGTCATATGCCACTATCCCTATGTTTGGTCAGGATAGGAAGTTGTACAAGGAAGTATTACTCAAATATATGGTCAATAACAAGGCCCAGCCAAATAACCATGCCATCTACTATGTGGATACTGAGTGAGGATCTTCCATTTTCTTCAATGATTTGTGTTTGAAAGAGGAAAGGCCAGAGATTGACATAGCTACCAAAGATCAAGTTTAACAGCAAAATGAGGAAAATTCAAAGCAGCAAAGTGATGCAGAAAATCAGATGTGGAATACGAGTTTCGATGGAGTTGTCAATAGAGAAGGATCATGGGCTGGCGTGTGGACCAATTACCCCAAAGGAAATTCAAAATTTTGTTCTTACAAACTTTCCTTTGATTGCACGAATAACATGGCCGAATATGAAGCATTAGTGTTGGGATTGAAGGTTTTGAAGGAATTGGGTGCCAAAAGAATAGATGTACATGGATATTCTGAGCTAATTATCAATCAGATAAAGGGTATATACCAAGAAAAACAACCCAGACTAAGGGCATATAGAAATATAGTGCTAGATATTCTTGAGAAATTTCCATAGTATAATCTTTCAGTGATTCCAAGAGGGCAGAATCAAATTGTTGATGCTTTGGCTACTTCATCTTCAGTCTTCAAAATTCCAATTTCCCTAACAAAAGTTATGAGATTGAGGTCAAGCATAGGCTAGCAGTACTAGATAATATTAAGTACTGGCAGGTTTTTGAATATGACAAACAAATAGAAAGTTTCCTCAAGATGGAGAATGAATTTGAGAATTTGAACATTGATGAAGAGTATTGTGATGAAGAGGAATATGCAGGTATGTTTGCAAATGATGGCTACTTCAAAAATTAGATTGTTGGTAAATACATAATGCAGTTGAAGAATAATATCATCCTCGAAGGCCTAGTACCGTTGGAGCGTCTTTTTGACAACAATGATGTGGCCAAAATCCCTAAAATTACTACAAGTGAGGAAGATGTAGAAGATTACAACATCATAACTTAGGAAGATCCAAAAATCATCAACCTGTCCAAGACACTCAGCTCTGAAGCCAAGTAAAGATATATCAATTTGATGAAAGAATTCCCTGATGTTTTTTCCTGGAGTTATGAAGACATGAAAGTTTATGATAGCAAGGTAATTCAACATGTGATTCCACTCAAAGAATGTCACAAGCCTTTCAAACATAAATTAAGGAGAATTAATCCTTTATTGTTGCCCCTAATTGAAAAAGAGATAAAGAAACTGTTTGAATCCAAGATTATAGTATCCCTGAGATTTTCTAAGGGGCTAGTGAATCTGGTACATGTTAGGAAAAAGAGTGGAGAAATCGGATTATGTGTGGATTTCAGAAATCTAAACAAGGTATCTCTCAAATATAATTATCCATTACCTAAGATGGATCAAATACTGCAAAAGGTGGTAGGTTCTCAGAAAATATCAATGATGGATGGTTTCTCTGGGTATAACCAGATCATGTTACATCCGGATGAGCAGGAAAAAACATCCTTCACAATGCCATGGGGTACCTTTATGTATGCCAAAATGCCATTTGGACTCATGAATGTAGGAGCTAAATTTCAAAGAGCTATGGATATAGCTTTTGTTGATGAGAAAGACATATTCATTTTTATTTACTTAGATGAAATCACAATGTATTCAACCTCTGATGAAGAACATCTCAAGCATCTAAGAAGGACTTTTCATAAGTGTAGAAAGTTTGGCATTTCACTGAACCCCAAGAAGTCAAATTTTGGCATGGAGGAAGGGAAATTGCTTGGTCACATCATACACTACTACATTGGGCACAAATTACAACAAAATATTACGACGGTTTAGAATTTCGTCGTATTTGTTTTGCTTTTTTTGTACTAAATATACTCTTTTTTTTCGAGGTCCAAATGTTGGTCGCTCTTGTGACCAACATTCCAGGTTGGTCGTTTTAACGACGAAATTTGGTCACTCTAGCGACTAACCACCATTTAGTCACTCTAGCGACCAACAATGGCACGTGTGAGAATCAAATGGTCATTTACGACAAATCAATCATATATATATATATATATATATATATATA
>ML783059.1:534730-555355 GCA_009831015.1 Picea engelmannii
TTGCAACCTTGTATTCCTTTCTTCCATCAAGAGTTTCATCATTTCTCTCATTTCCATGAAATCTTTTATGAGATCTTCATCTTCTGTAGGAATATGTTCATGACTCTCTTCATGAGCCATACTTGGTGAATGCCTCCTTGAAGGTTGCAGTGATGATATAATCTTCCTTCTTGAAGGATGAGAACTTGGCTCTACAAGTTGAAATTCTCCTCTTGTGAGTTTCAACCTTGTGAGCATCAGAAAACAAAACACTTGCAAATAATCAAGTCTTCAAAAACCTAAGCTTTGATACCAACTTGATCTAAAAATGAAGAAGACTTGTATTCTTGAAAATATTTGCAAGTTTTAATTCATGTGTTCAAATGCAAATGGATCAATTTTGCAAACACAACTTTTATAGAAATTACACATTCAAGATGCATATAAACAACAGCAAATAATAGTGAATAGAAAACACATAACACAACAAATGATAAAGGAGTTCACCCCTCTCTTGGGCTACATCTTCTGGTCCAGCTTCCAATGGATCTTTTGTCTTATTTGCTCAAAGTGCTCAAATATGTGCTTTACAATGCTCAAAATTCCAAATAGATGGCTCCAATGGCTTCAAAATGTCCAAAAACCCCTAGCTGGGATTTTTTGGCACCTCGTTTGGAGAAAAATTGAAGAAGATAGACTTCCTGGAAGTTTCCCCTTCAAACTTGTTGTCTCTGGATCGCCAAAATGCACCCCTGCCTCCTCAACCTAGCCCCCATGCGCATATATGTGTAAAAACCTAGCATCAGGCGCAACCACACAATCGGTGTGAACTGTAGGATGATTACGCGCCTTAGCCCCTAACCACCAAGGTCGAGGGCACATGGGCCACCATATGACCGCGTGTATATTTAAAAAGGGATATGTTTAAATCCAAATGGCAATGGTCGGAGGCGCGTTCCGGAGGTCCTATTGTATATACATATGACTGGGGCTAACTCTATTTGAAAGGTGCGCCCACAATGTTTAAACCGGTGGCCATATGAATTAGCAATATAACCGCGGGCTGGGGCTAAGCCCCAGCTCGACCCCCGCACCAAACTTTACAACATTCAAACTTAAATATATTTCACACCATATAGTGTTAAGAAACACTATGGTGGCGCGTTGGTTGGTGGTATTTTCCAAAGCTTTTCATGCGGGTGGAGGTCGTGGGGTCGAGTCCGGTGGACTCCATAAACTTTTAAACAACCAAACCAATTACAAGGTGCCACGTGGCAGGCCATGTCTGGGCCACATGGCACCAAACCATTCACCATGATAATGCCACGTGTCACAAGAAGATTTGTCCAACTGCAAACTCAGCACACGCCACGTGTCGTACGGCCCGGCCACGTGTCGTACGGTCTACCACGTCAGCATCCGTACGGACTATACAGTCAGCACATTTTTTTTGCCTGTTTGTCATTTTGAACAAAACGCGATATATCTCTCATCCGACGTCCGTTTGAACCCAAACAAATTGCATTGGGTTCGTGACAACGAGGCCTACTCTCCCGTTCAATTTAAAGCGATTCCAAGAACTTTTAATTTTGAGCAAAATTTGATCCCCTGGATCAATCAAACTTCAAGGAAATTGTATTACTACCTATGGCCACAACCAGACTATCCCACGAGTTTGGTAAAGAACAAATCAAACTGATACACTTATCTTCATTTGAAATTTTAATCTTAACATATACTAACTCACTTATGATAGTATTGAAGGCGTTCAAATTCTCTGCCACCGAGTCTCCATCTCTCATCCTTAGGTTATACAACTTCTTTCTCAAGAATAGTTTATTTACTAGGTACTTAGACTAATACAACTTCCCTAACTTATCTCATAAATCCTTGGTTGTATCTTCCTTTGACACATTCAGTAATACTGAATCTGAGAGACATAGTCAGGTTATGCTCTTCTCCTTCTGATCCAACTTTTTCCAATCATTTGTTGAAGTTCCTATAGGTGCAATACTGTTGACGCTTGAATCCGTTAGGACCAAAACGACAACCTCATGAGGATGAAAATCCTCCTGCCTTTTTATAGAGGTGGTACTCCTCTGTCTGAGATTTATAAAATGTGGGACTTTTATAAGAAATTCGTGAACAAAGAGTAAAATAGATATAACAAAAAATGGGAAAATATTTTTATTTTCTTTTAAAAAGAGAGTTCTTGGGAATGGACCAGGAAACACAGACATTCATACATTTAAAGAAAATAAACAGAATTCCTCACATCCATCATAGTAGGGCTAGAGATTTCTAATCACATAAAAACTAAAAGAAAATTATCTACATGCATAAGAGAACTTTGATAGAGTGATACATGGGTAGCTCAAATGAAGATAATGATAGAGCAACCTCAAATACTTTATATTCAGAAAAACATGGTTACAAAGTATAGTCGAGATTGTTCCCAAAATAGTTCTCTTGGAATTTCTAAAAAATATATAGTTCAATACATATTCTTTGAAATTAAAATGTGTTTGTCATAATGACTGGGATTGGGGCTCCCATGGACCATAAAGAAAGTATTTATAATAATGAAGATCATAGAAAGAAGAAAGTGGGCGGCGGAAGGCAGCAAGACCTGGAAAGAAGAAAATGGAAAATATCAGTCTTCAATTAAACCTTTTTATTTAAAGAGGTGGAGTAACTGGATGAAGAGCTTGATAAAGATGAAAATATGTGATCAATATAAACTTACTATAATGGTATATCATGTCCTTTGCTTGTTGGTTTTTTTTCCTTTTATTGTCTTCTTTGACAGTTACAAGAAATGTCTCAATTGTTTCTTTCCTTTTTTAATAAAAGTTTTTAAATAAACTTTTATTTTCACAATTTAATTAATTTTCCATAAAACTAGGACGACTGTAATTTAATTGTATGGAATTTAAAACCAAATTTTTAATCATTTAAACCACTTCTGATGTGATCTTCATTGTCTTATCTTTCCAACGATATAGAAGTTATCCAAATTTGTCACCTGGATCTCAAGATATGAGCTCATGAAGTCGAGTTGTCACGCATTCCTATTACAAATGCATCTGAATGATATTTTAATTTATTGGGTAAATGTAGCAACCTTCAGCCTTTTAAACCTATATCATCATCTTCTATGTCGAAATACCTTTCCAACGGTATAAATTTTGCATGATTCTGACACCCAGAGCTCAAGTTATGGTCTCTGCAAGATCGTGACTCAGCCACCATTGATCAAAATTCGTGGACAAATCTGGGCCCTTGGATTAAAGTTAAGTGTGTGAAGCACAGGAGTGTAGGAAAAGGGGGAGAGGATAGTGTAGGGGGGAGGTAAGAAATATAGGTGGCGGAGGTGAGCGGGGTGCAATTTGTAGGTGGAAGAGAAGGGTTGGCAGGTTGGGAAGTGAGGGGGAGGGAAATATTTGAGGTGAGGTAGGGGGGATAATTTGTAGGTGGCGGAAATAAGGGGGGTGCAATTTGTAAGTGGAGGAAATGAGGGGATGAAATTTGTAGGTGGCAGAGAAGGGTTGGTGGGTTGGGAAGTGAGGGGGAGGGAAATATTTGAGTTATGGCAAGTCCGACCGACCACCATAACTCAAATAAATGTTAAGTTTGGATTGGGTGAGGGGTGAGGACGTGAGGGGGATGATCAGGTGAGGGAGTTATGGTCAGTCCAATCGACCGCCATAACTCAAATAAATGTTAAGTAGAGGAGAATGACATGTGCCCACGAGAAATGCTATGAAGATTTTTTATGGGTTTTGAACCCAGTACAAGAATATTTTCAAGGGTCTTGAAGCCAAAAATATTTAAAAGTGCTTCCAAAATATTAGCTTTATTCCACATGTAAGAGGCGCCCTTTTCCGCTTTAAACTTCAAACCTAGATATCTTGAGCATACAAACTTGGATTCCGATCTAAAAAATGTGTGTCGAAGATGAGACCAAGGAATATACAAGGAACTTATAATAGTTCAAAAAAAATCACCTTCTGATATAAAAAAAAATTATTATTCCAGGAGCGAAAATATATAGGTGACCAAATTTTGATCAACAAGAATCTCCAACTATGGGACAATGACCACCTGCAGGTTGCTGAAAACACCAAAATTTCTAGACCAGTTACCTTCTCCATTGGGCTATGGAATCATCTTCAAATTGAACTCTTGCAATTCTTCTTCTTTCATGGAGTTATCTTCAAACTTCAATATAAGGATTGCCTTATTATGCAAAACTAAACTGAAGAAAAAAAATATGTACATACATGATCTATCTACCTTAACTTACTTGAAAGAAAGGGAAATCTTAGGTATAGGAAGATTTCCAATGGAGCCATTCGAGCATCCCATTGACTTGTGAAATGGGCTCCAACAGTAAGAGAAATATGGGGGTTGCTACTAATAAATCAGGAGCATGCCCAAAATGTACCACAACGGGATCGAACAATGTGTGCAAAAGACTTGTTTTCATTGGCAGGTTGACAATAATTTCGAAGCAATATTCAATATAATATACACTTGGCTGCCCTAGAGTGCTACTATCTTCAATCAAATGAGAAATTTATTTCTTGAAAATATTCTCTTTTCATTCTTTTTCCACATTCAAAAATATTGTTTCATTGGTGATGTCTTGGCAATGTTCTTCTTCTATGCAATGGCTATCTTTTTTATTCTCAAAAAAAAATTATTTCGCGAATTCTTCTTGCTGCAAGTTCTCTTGTGATGTTTCATTATCTATTACAAGGATGAAATCTTCTTGTATATTTGGTGGAGGCTTCTCAAGTTCATCCTTAAATTTGTTGCTTGAAATATCTTCATATGGAGTATATAGGAGGCTGAAATTTGCTTCTTGTAATTTGAAAGTTTCATCTTCGTCTTCAGGAACATGACTTGACTTAAAAATTCCATCCACTCTTTGATTACATTCCTCGTCAAAATTGGGTGTTTCATTATCTTGATTCCATATGGGAGAGGATGGGTGGGAAACAACATTTAAAACATCAACAAAAACATATGAATGCACCTTTGGATGAACTTTTCTGAAATGAATCTTCTAACACATCCAACTAGTAATGGAGTTAGGCATTAATGAGCTATACCATTCAAGAGAATCCTCTCGTAGAGTTTGTAGGAATAATATACATGTAACATTGCCTTCAATGAGATTGAAATCATAACATCTACCTTTAAAATTAATCAAATGTTGCTCTGCATCTTCTGAAGCATCCCCGAAGAATGTAGAAAAAATTTCAACAGGAATATTGGGCATTTGAAAGTCTATTTCTGGTAGATTTAAAGGGGTATTATGAAATCGCCTCCTTCTTTGAGTATTTCTCCCTTTTGTTGAGTCTTCCAAAGCCATTGATGAGCTTGATGAAGAATATAGAGAAGCATTATGACATGAATGAAACCCTTCATTTTGAATTTTTTTAGTGGAGTTGCCAAGGAGTTCATTCTCCGAAATCTTTAGTGCTTCTCATTTCTTTTTAATATTACAAAAAAGGTGATCCATGCTTACAATAAACAAAAATTTTCTTGAATCTTCTTCTCAAAAATTTGAGCCATGGAGATTTTTGGTTCCTCAAATATCTTGAAAATAAATCCTCCCTAGTATGGTCGCCAAAAATGTTGACCCTTGAATCCGTTAGGACCAAAACGACAACCTCATGAGGATGCAAATCCTCCTACATTTTTATAGAGGTGGTACTCCTATGTCCAAGATTTATAAAATGTGGGACTTTTAGAAGAAGTTCGTCAACAGAAAGTAAAATAGATATAACAAAAAAAGGGAAAAAAAAAATAATGTCCTTTAAAAAGAGAGTTCCTGAGAATGGATTAGGAAACACACACATTCATACATTTAAGGCAAATAAACATAATTCCTCACATCCATCATAGTAGGGCTAGAGATTCCTGATCACATAGAAACTAAAAGAAAATGATATGCATGCATAAGAGAACTTTGATAGATTGATAAATGGGTAGCTCAAATGAAGATAATGAAAAATCGACCTCAAATACTTTATATTTAAAAAACTTGGTTACAAAGTACAATCAAGATTGTTCCCAAAATAGTTATGTTGGAATTTATAAAATATATATAGTTCAATACATATTCTCTGAAGTTAAAATGTGTTTGTCATAATGAATGGGATTGGGGATCCCGCGGACCATAAAGTAAATATGTATAAGAATAAATTTCATAGAAAGAAGAAAGTGGGCGGCGGAAGGTAGCAAGACCTGGAAAGAAGAAAAAAGAAAATATCGGTCTTCGGTTAAACCTTTCTATTTAAAGAAGTGGAGTAACTGGATGAAGGGCCTGATAAAGACGAAAATATGTGATTAGTATAAACTTACTATGATGGTAGCTCATGTCCTTTACTTGTTGGTTTGTTGTCCTTTAATTTTCTTCTTTGACGGTTACAGGAACTGTCTCAATTGTTTCTTTCATTTTTTTAATAAAAGTTTTTAAATAAACTTTTATTTTCACAATTTAATTAATTTTCCATAAAAATAGGATGACTGTAATTTAATTTTATGGAATTTAAAACCAACTTTTTAATATTGTAAACCACTTCTGATGTGATCTTCATTGTCTTAGCTTTCCAACGATATAAAATTTATCCAAATCTCTCGCCTGGATATCAAGATATGAACTTGTGAAGTCGAGTTGTCACACATGCCTATTGCAAACGCATCTGACTGATATTTTAATTTCTGGGGAAATGTAGCAACCTTTAGCCTTTGAAACCTGTACCATAATCTTTTACGTCAAAATGTCTTTCCAATGGTATAGAGTTTGCATGATTCTGACACTCGGAGCTCAAGTTATGGGCTCTGCAAGATCATGACTCAACCACCATTGATCAAAATTCGTGGACAAATCTGGGCCCTTGGATTAAAGTTAAGTGTATGAAGCACACGAGTGTAGGAAAAGGAGGAAAGGGTAGTGTAGGGGGAGGGTAGAAATGTAGGTGGAGGAGGTGAGGGGGGTGCAATTTGTAGGTGGCGGAGAAGGGTTGGTGGGTTGGGAAGTGAGGAGGAGGGAAATATTTGAGGTGAGGTAGGGGGGGTAATTTGTAGGTGGCGGAAACGAGGCGGGTGCAATTTGTAGGTGGCGGAAATTAGTGGAGTACAATTTGTAGGTGGAAGAGAAGGGTTGGCGGGTTGGGAAGTGAGGGGGAGGGAAATATTTGAGTTATGGCAAGTTCGACCGACCGTCATAACTCAAATAAATGTTAAGTATGGAATGGGTGAGGAAATGGAGAGAGGGGGGTAAGGTGAGTTTGTCGGGGATGAATGTGAGGGAAATGAAGAGGTGAGGGAGTTATGGTGAGTCCGACCTATTAATATTATGGTAGCTGCAGGAGGTATTTACCTCCACGTGTGAACCTGACGAGAATAGGAGACTCCAGGAAGCAAGAGAAACCCTAATGAATTGGCTAATAACCCTAGAAGTCTTGTCGACTTAAGAAGATAATTTATATTAGGTTATTAGCCTCCAAGAGAAGAAGTTGGCCAGAAATAATAATAATATACTGAACAGACACATATCCAGAAGGAGAAGTTGGTCCCAGAAAATCTGGCAAAACCACTATAAATACAGGGTGCCAGTTCTCATTTGACACATCTCAGCAGTTGCAGAGAGCCAGTTCTGCGCACTGCAGTTCCCATTTTGGTGCGCACATGTGGAGGAGTGTTGCAGGTGCAGCTGCTACAGCAGCCAGTTTCAGTATTGGCTTGGACTATCTCTTGGCTAGGGTTTGGACTATTTGATCAGCTATTATTGGTGCACTATCCTTGGGGAAAGGTGCACTACACCTTGTTTGGCTATCTAGCCTAGGGTTTGCTTCCGGAGTAATTCTCAGTCAAGGTTAAGGTGCTCGGAGGGTGGCTTAGGCCTATGGTTGGGTGACGAGGGTATCGTCAATGGTAAAACGAGCACACAATATTTTATATTCTAATAGGTTATGGGCCCACACCTCCTTCATCCAGTCTAAATGATGGAAGGAAACATAGCCACTAGGATATTGAGATCGTTGAGGAACTGCCGCTAGGGTTACTAGTAGAAGCAGCTCCCAAGACATTGTCGCTAGGGTTACTAGCAGGAGTAGTTGCAGAAACCCTAATCCTCTTGTTGAGATACTTTAACTGAATGGATTGACCTAATCTTCGGACAGATCAATGTGCCCTAGCCTAGCGCATCTCCTAGCACTCTCCGAAGGCCAAGACGTGAAGTTTGAATTTCTGGTCAAATCTAGGGTTTGACCAAGTCAAGCAGCCATGATGAACTCTATGAAGTCTGAGAACAAGTTAGATGGAGCCTCTAACTTCAGAGCATTGAAGACAAGGATTGACCTCATCCTTGCTAAGAATAAAGTGTTGGATATTGTGAAAGGAAAGATCGTGAAGCCAGAGTTTGAAGAAGGAGAAGAGAAGGAACCACAGACCATTACAACTATGGAGAAGTTCAAGGATGTTGACATCAATGCCATGAGTATCATAGTGGATTCTATAAAAGACCACTTGATACCCTACATCTCCCATCTTGACTCATCAAAGAATATGTATGATGCCCTAACAAATCTCTTCTCAGTCAGAAACATTGGACAAGTTATGAGTCTGAAGAATGAGCTCCATAACATGAAGATGAATGACGACGATAGCATAACATCATACTTTGTAAGGATCTCCTAGTTAAAATATCAACTACAAGCTATTGAAGAGATCACTTCAGAAAAGGAATTGGTGAACATAGTACTCAATGGTCTTCCCAAGACATGGGATGCATTTACCGCAAGCATGAACACAAGGAAGGAGTACCCGACATTTGAAGAACTTTGGACTTGCTGTGCTCAAGAAGAATCAAGGATCAATACAAAAGAAAAAACCCAAAAGAAGTACAACGATCAAGCTTTCACAGCAAGATTCAGGAACAAAAGGAATTTTGATTCAAGGAGGAAGCCAAATCAAGAGAAATACATTTCAGAAGTGCAATGCTTCAACTTTCGAAAGTATGGTCACTACAAGAGTCATTGTCCCGAGCTAAAGAAAAGGAAAGAGAAACATGAAGCATTAGTTACCGAAGAAAAGGAACCGACAAAAAAGACTAAGCAGGATGGAAGAGACTTATTCTTCTAAAAGGTAACAACACTCTTCTCATTTTTTGTACATATCTTGTTTGCATCGTCTCTGTACATATCTTGTATATCTATCTCTTAGAAAGATAAAATGTTCCAAGAAGAACTATATCCATGGAAGAACAACAAGATAAGAATTGCTATACAAGAAAGGATGAAATATATCATGTGAAAGCTACTACAAAGATAAGTCGAAATCAAAATCAATCTTGAAGAGACTTAGAAGAAGCAAAGACAGAAAGAAGTCAGCAATCGAGAGGAAATTGAAAAAAGACTTATGATGTTTTGTAGAAGACAACAAGATGGAAGCGTGGACTCTATTAGACAAGAAAGCCAATTATATATTGCAGAAGACAATAAGGATGCAGATGGAAGCATGGAATCTGTTAGACAGAGGGAGCCGATTATATGCACTTGTACATGAAGCAAGGATTAGTAGGGAGCTAATCCTATGATTCATTGAAGATGATGAAATATATATATCCATGGTAGCTGTCATGAAAGACAACACATGTTCAGTTCAACCGCAGAAGAAGACTTCTTTGAAGAGAAGCCTTAAAGTATTCATGGTTGTCCATCCATATCTGTGATCCTATGATGAAAGGAAGAAGTGGAATCTTTAGGGCATGGAATCTATAAGAAACTCCATGGACCCAAGAGCTAAGGAAAAACATGAAGAAGGACATGAGGATTCCAAGAAAGAAAGAGAAACCAGAATAACTAGTCATTACATCAAGAATCACAAGATTACCATCCTGATATGAAAACAATCATGCAGAAGAACTGAAAATTGTGATGAAGAATTGTGTATGGAAGACTTATGAATAAAAGAATTGCAAGACCTAGAACCATAGGTTCTCTCAGATGGATGGAGAAGACTATGATGATTACTTGTTCCAGTAAACCACACTTATCTCTACATAAGTCATAATATCATCTACAACATCCATGAGTCGAAATTCTACATCAGATGAATGCAAAGAATGTTCTCCAAAGAAATTGAATAAAGAGCGTATGAAGAGCAATTTCAAGACTTTAAGGCATACCAGAAAGATACTCTTGTATGCAGATAGAAGTAGATAACTTGGTGGAGAACCTCCAGTGCACAACAGAAGCGTGGTGAAGAATTCCTATAACATAAAGATGACTACTTAGTAGAACAGATCTCATGATGACAAAAGAAGTGCCACATGGATATGTTCCAGTTTTCCAACTATAATATACTCTATTGTTCAGATCTACATGAAGCCTTCATAGTGTTCCAGACTAAAGTACATTTGAAATCAAGCATTACATTATCCATAATGAAGTCCAGAAAGGAGAAAATGATTTATCCAATACATATCTCCACAAATGGGCAGATAAGCAGACATTTTGGTAAAGCTTCTATCGAAGATGAAAGAGTTTGTGTACTCAAGCTGGAGCTCGTGGAAACAACTTCTTTATTGAAAAAGGAAGAAATCACTCCCAATTTGGGAGGGAGCACTGAAAATATTATTGAAGACATGCATTGAAAAATAGTCCATCTTAGACAGATGCTTTCATGTTCGGAAAGTGGATTGAGATTTCTAATGGACAGTGACTTTCCATTGTGGTTAACATGGGAAGTAGTCTGATTGTTGATGTATCAGAGACAACAACTACCCATTGTGGTTAACATGGGGAGTGGTCTAGGGCAGTCTCTCTTCTTGAGGGTTACTCAAGAAGACTAGCCCCCCTTACCAGACAGCGATTTCTCATTGTGGTTAACATGAGGAATGGTTCGTTTTGGAGGTTGATGTAGGACAGTCTTTTCCTCTTGTGGTTAACGAAGGAAATGGTCCGGATATTCATTCCTTAGGGTTATACATTCTCTCCAGGGTGCACTTTGATTAGTGTAGGAGGAATGGCCCAGGGTGGGGAATGGTCCAGGCTCAGCAATCAGGGACAGACATTCCTTAGGGTTATACATTCTCTCCAGGGCGCATTTTGATTAGTGTAGGAGGAATGGCCTAGGGTGAGGAATGGTCCAGACTCAGACATTCCTTAGGGTTTATACATTTTGTCCAGGGTGCACTTTGATTAGTGTAGGAAGAATGGACCAAGGTGAGGAATGGTCCATGCTCAGAAATCAGAAACAATCCTTCTTCCTTGTTGGAGAAGAATAGGACAGATAGCCCATTGCTGATGAGGGAAGATATTCTTTCAAATCTCACAAACGTGAGTGAAAAATTGGCCCAGATGATTCAATTTATTTTTAACAATATTTTATGTGCAGGATGGCATCAGATGATTGTTATAGAGACTACCTGTCTCCAGACAGTAGAGATATACTATTGTGGTGGATATGTTCCACTATTCGTGAGGCAGATATTATTTCAGAGCTCACAAATATGAGTGAAATATTGGCCCAGATAATTCAGTCTATATCATAACATTGTTTCTATGCAGATTGCTATCAGATGTTTGTTATGAAGATCATATGACAGTAGATGAATACTATTGTGGTGGATATGTTCCACTATTTTGAGGCAGATATTCTTTTAGAGCTCACAGATGTGAGTGAAATATTGGCCCAGACAAATAAGTTTATATCATAACATTGTTTCTATGCAGGTTGCTATCAGATGTTTGTTATGAAGACTATATGGCAGTAGATGAGGACTACTGTGGTGGATATGTTCCACTGTTCGCAACCATACGTTGTTGATCAAGTACTTGTGTGTTACTTGGTGTGGTAGTGTACCACTGGATTGTAGTTATGTACTACTATGAATAGACACAGTCATGTTCTATCCTTGTTTTAATTTCCTTGAAGACTATCAACAGTTTATTGGAAATAATCATCATCCAGATACATGATTAACAGAGATTTTCCAGACGGAAAATAGTGCAGAGCATTTACTCTTCTTGTATCACTCTATGGTGAGAGGTACTTATCCAGCATCATGTTATTCAGATGTAGTATGGTTTCGAGAGATGATGCAACTGATGGTGATGGTGATGCTCATGATCTAGTCATGAGATAGTCTAGATGACTATATTGATGCTACCAGGTAAATGGTATGTTTTTTTTTGTGCTCAAGACCATTACCTGTAATACCTCCCTAGATAGGAGGGAGTGTTAATATTATGGTAGCTGCGGGAGGTATTTACCTCCACGTGTGAACCTAACGAGAATAGGAGACTCCGGGAAGCAATAAAAACCCTAATGAATTGGTTAATAACCCTATAAGTCTTGTCATCTTAAGAAGATAATTTATATTAGGTTATTAGCCTCCAAGAGAAGAAGTCAGCCAGAAATAATAATAATATACTGAACAAACACATATCCAAAAGGAGAAGTCGGCCCCAGCAAATCTGGCAGAACCACTATAAATACAGGGCGCCAGTTCTCATTTGACACATCTCAGTAGTTGTAGAGAGCCAGTTCTGTGCACTGCAGTTCCCAGTTTGGTGCACACATGTGGAGGAGTGTTGCAAGTGCAGCTGCTATAGCATCTAGTTTCAGTATTGGCTTGGACTATCTCTTGGCTAGGGTTTGGACTATCTGATCAACTATTGTTGGTGCGCTATCCTTGGGGAAAGGTGCACTACACCTTGTTTGGCTATCTAGCCTAGGGTTTTCTTCCAGAGTAATTCTCAGTCAAGGTTAAGGTGCTCAGAGGGTGGCTTAGGCCTATGGTTGGGTGATGAGGGTATCCTCAATGGTAAAACGAGCACACAATCTTCTATATTCTAACACAACCGACCGCCATAACTCAAATAAATGTTAAGTAGAGGTGAATGACATGTGCCCATGAGGAATTCCATGAAGATGTTTTATGAGTTTTGAACCCAGTACAAGAATATTTTCAAGGCTCTTGAAGCCAAAAAGATTTAAAAGCGCTTCCAAAATATTAGTTTTATTCCACATGTAAGAGGCACCCCTTTTCGCTTTAAACTTCAAACCTGTATATCTTGAGCATACGAACTTGGATTTCCGATCCAAAAAATGTTTGTCAAAGCTGAGACCAAGGGATATACAAGGAACTTATAATAGTTCAAAAATTTTCACCTTCTGATATCATTTTTTTATTATTATTCCAGGAGAGGGAATATATAGGTGACCAAATTTTGGTCAACAAGTACCTGGATCCATCGTGATCCACTAATCTTTTTCCACCAACAGATATTCCATATTGAGCTTCCACAACTCAAATATTTTCTTATTAAACTTCTTGATCTCCATTTTGAAACTGCTCGCCATTTCTCTTCACCTAAATAATCAATACTGCAAATCTCCCACTGTAACAAGGCTTAGCATAGTCCTGAGCCAAACCCTTGACCACAAAGGCATCCCCCTGAAGCCAAAAAAGCTCTGATACCAAATGTAGATTTTAACCTTGTACAATTATTTACTGCAAATAGATTTTCAGTAAAAGAATAGAAAAGATACAATGGAAAATACACACATTACACAGATATTTTTCCCCTAGAAACCCAAACCAGGAAAACTAGCATATTATGTATTAATTCATTGTGATACATTTTTTACAATAAAATATACATATAGGATCCAGGGACATTCAAAACCCTAAACCAATGACCTAGATTACTCAACAACCCTAATTCTTTAACCATAAATAGAAAACCATCGAAAAAAAAACATTTGCCGAAAAACTGCCCAACAATGGACACAAAAAACGAGGCAAAAATGAGACACTTCAATCGATGTGCCCCGCCTCAAACCCCCCACGCGCCCGATGCAACATAGCAAACACTATCACTAGTCATGCAAAGAATATAACACATACCCCCTGCCCACGCGCCCGACGCGCATACACTAGAGCTAGTCGTGCAAAGAATATAACACATACCCAACACTTATAAGGTTCATTCTATAAGACAACACATATACCTTCATCATCTGGAAAAACCTGCCAAGATTCTACGTTGTCAAGGGGATGAGGCCAATAAAGAGAAAAAAAACGTAAAATCTAGCCTCTGAGGTAATAACTGTCTTGTAGGAGAAGCTGCAAAAATAGTTAACCTGTCAACCATAGAATTAAGTTCTCCTTTAATATGAGTGATGTTGAAGGATAGTAGATTTGAGATTAATTCCCACACAAATTGTGTGTGTTGCTTAAGTAACTTGTTTTTGGGCTTATATATCTTCCTTACTAAGTTCACAACAAGTTCCAAATCACCAAAAATAGTAACATGACCACAACCAAGGATATAAGCATTTTTTATGCCTAGTAATAAGGCTTCAAACTTAGAAACATTATTTGTACACGAAAATTCTAATCTATAGGAGAAATTGTGAATTTTTCCTACAGGAGAGTAAAATATGATACATGTTCCATTACCTTCATTTGAACATGCACCATCAAAGTGCATATACCACATATTGTCATCATAATCAATCAATTGAAGAACCATGTCATCTTCATCAGTAAAGATTGAATAGACACCCATGTCTTCCTCAACATAATTTACATTAGGCTGAGGAACACTTTCAATATGAGGTGAAATCCTTCCTTCCCTTAGGAAAATAATATTCTTTCCATTCTTAGGGATAGATCAATGTGAGCCATATAGTGAAAGGTAACCACGAGTTAAGGCATGCTAGTATCTACCCAAAATGATTGAACAGTTACTCACAAGCATATCAATTACATGTATATTTAGGGTGGTTCTTATTTCAGGATGAGTGCAGAGTACTAGAGTTACATATTGTATTTCACCTATGGTAGATTGTTGTTGATTATTATAGGAGAGCATACTCCTTGTGTTTTCATTTTTACAAGAAATACCTAACTCTTCCATAATAATTTTGGACATAACGCTCAAACTAGATCCACCATCTAGGAGGCAACAATGAGATATTTTATCCATAATATTTATAGAAATATAAAAATGAGGATTATTTATAGGGTTTCTAAAGTTATTTACACCTATTCTGTTTACAATTGAATAATCTCCCTCGGGATTTTCAGTTAAATTAGATACTGTGGAAATTTTACCTTCCATAAAAATTTTAAGATGTTGTTGTTGTTCCGAGATGACAACCATGTCCAAAAGATAATCATCTTCTTTAATATTATCTAATTGATTAAGAATATTGTATTTGGCAAGATGAAAACAAGAATATGTTCCTTGACTGTTTGGAATTCTAATAGCCTGGGAGTCAGTACGTTGGGATGATGTACTCAGAGCTGAAGTAGTACGGGGATGATCAACTTTGTTCCGATTGGGGTAATATTTATTTCTAGTATTCACCACCATAATATCATCTGACCAATCCCAATCTAGAATAGTAATAGTAGCATCAGGATTCTTACTGAAGATTTTTTCCCTTTCATTTCTTTTAATTTCACATGTGCCTTCATCGTGATTTTATTCACAAAAATTACACTAGACACAAGACATCATAGCCTTTGGTTGAAAATGATTATCATTTGGACTCCTAAAATATGCCTAAGAAGAGGTTTCAGTAGGAGAAGAAGAGGAAGTGATTCATTTCCTTTCATAATCAATCATTTGGTTGTTCATATCATGCATAAGTTGCAAGATTGTATACATACCAATTTGTTTGACATAATCTCCCTTAAGAAGACCAATTATTTCTAACTACTCTTCATACTCAAGATAAGTCTGAAGTGTGGATCCAAGATTTTCTATAGCCTTTTCTTCCAATCTATGATAGTTAGAAGAGGGAAAAGTATTGTAATAATGCATGAAAGAAACTTGGTTCTAGGGACGAATCAATTCAAGAATTTGATTATACAACTTAGTGAAACGAAGATTGAATGATTTGATAGTTTCACCATTGTTATAAATAATGTTATTATATTCCTTTAATTGATCAGATGGGATTTTAGATTGTCCATATGTAGATTTAAACCAATAGACCAATTCTTCCCATGTAGAAAGGATTTTAGGGGGTAATTCAAAGGTCAACAACAACCTTCCCTTCAAGAGAATTGACAAATATGTGCATACATGTATCATTGTCATTTTCTCCTATATTGTGGCATGCATTAGAAAAGGCTATTAAGTGCTCATTAGTAGTAATGATGTCATTTCTAGAAAACTTAGGAAAATGATCCTTAAACTTCAGAAGGGGTTGGGAAACTGGCATAAGATTCAAGGAAGAAGATGCATGCCACGAGGTGGTGTTAGCATCTTCTTCAAATCGAAATAAGACAAACTTTTTAATGAATTTTGTTGTATTAGTTGTATATTGAATTGGAATTTGATGGCTATAAATACTACCAATTACAGATGAAGTTGAAGGATGTGAAGAGGAGGAACCTCTCGTACCACCACCATCACCAGAAGGTGTCATTAAATTTGAGGGGAGTTATAGGTAGAGTGGAACTAGCTGAATGAGATAAAATCTGACAAAGATAGGTTTGTTGACTTTGCATGATATCCTTTATTCTTCCTATTTCAGATATAGGAAAATTCTCAGGGGACAACCCTCTTGTTCTTCGAGAAACACGAGAGCTAGAGGACATGTGAAAAATATTTCAATGAGGAGGTTGATTTGTGGGTTGCCTTTGTTGGGCTTCCCATTGTTCACATATTCTAATATCTTCGAGAATGACTCCCAAAGAATGGTGGAGTTCAACACAAGTGCTAGCCATCTCTAAAATGGTATTAAATAAGGTTGAAGAAATGTTATTTTGATCATCAAGACCATCACCAATATTGGGTTGTCTAGTAACAGGTACAATCATGGAAACAATCAAATAAAACCAAGAATAGAACAAAAAACAAAAGAAACTAATTACAGAAATAAAGTACAACAACTAGATAGATATGGAAAGATCTCCCCAGTATGGTCGCCAAATAAATGTTGAGGAAACGGTATGAGGAACCTCACTCCAACAATTTTGAATCTTACTAGGATAGGGTAAGATAGTTGGGATTATCACCTGGGGTTTATAGCCTTAGAAAAAAATTATCAATTGATTCTCGAGTAATAAGTAATAGGAACCGATGTTTTCTTTTATAATTAAACTGTGCAAAAGAAGAAAAACAAAGTTACCAACTTAACGAGAACTGTGACCTCAAAACGAGAAATCTGGCCCAAAAAATCCATGGTTTTTGCAAGAAAACATGAAAATCAACCCCCAAATAAAAAAGTGTTGCTACTAGTAGCACCATTTTTTCAAAAACGGTCAAAATTACAACATTTTTCAAACATGGTCTTCAAAACTCATACAGTAGCTCAGAAAAACCTTCAAATCGACACCTTAAAAAAAATGATCTTACCTAAAAACAAAATCAAAACGTTAAATTTATAGATATTTTGAAATCGTGCTTTTAGCAGTCGGTACCATTAAAACCAAAACCTCAAAATCAACCATCAAATTGAAAAGTACTGCTACCGGTAGCACCCATTTTAAATTTGGGGTAATAAAATGACACATTTTTTAAAGTGGTAAACGAATCATCGTTACTGTAAACAAAATCATCAAATTAACCCTTATTTGCTTACTTTTAAAATATTAGTTTATCACTCCAAACACAACATAATACATAGTTCCATAAAAATAATACATTTTAAAAAATATATTCAAAACCCAAATTTGAAAAAAAAAACATTTAAAAAAAGTTGGAAAAAAAAAAACTAAAAACGATTAAAAAAAATTAAAATTTTCATTAGAAAACAATAATTTTTAAAGAATATCTAGTTGTTTTTGTAAAAAAAAAAGTAAAAAATCCCTTAATGTAAAAAACAAAATAAAAAATAAAATACCACCAAAAATACCAAAAAAATACTAAAAAAAATGTTAAAAAAGCATTAACATTCCCTAACCTAAAAATTTATATTAAAAAAATTAAAATACTAAATTTCATTAAAAAATTTAAAACAAATTATATATATATTACATGGGGGGCGATGTTATATGGCAACCAGGTCCTGTGGGCACCCACATCGATTGTATATATATATATATATATATATGGACAATAATTAGAAATCAAAAAGCTATTGTTAGGGATAGAGGCCAAAAGGATAATAATAAATAGGAATTTGGGACACTCGGGATCCTTTTTTGGAATTGTCGTGGTTTTCCATGGCGCAAAGGTCCTATGATAAGTTGGATCACAAGTGATATTGATATTATTTGTCTAGTTGAAACTTGGGAGCATGAGGAGTCTAAGGTCCCTAACATGGAAGGATTTGTCTTGTGGTCGACATGGAACAAAAAATCCCACTATAGAGGGATAGGAGGAATAGCTTGTTATATTAGAAAGAGCATTTTTCCTCACATTCAACTTCATAAGATTGACCCTCTTAGTCAATACATTTGGATAGAAATTTCAGACACAGATGCTAAGTAGATGTATATATCAATTTTCTATTTTGCACCTATTAATTCTACTTTTTATAAGAAAAACAATCTAGATAACAATTGTCCCTATAATAATTTAGAACAAGATATTTATAGTTTGAAAAATGAAGGTAATATCCTCCTGCTAGGAGACTTTAATGCTAGGACTACTAAACAAGCTACTCTTTTAAGTAATGACTCCAACCACAATCCTTTATGTCTAGATGAGGACCTTGTTTTATCTAATAGCTACAAAAGAATCTTTGAAGCCCTAATTGAGAATTTGTTTGGTATTGAGTTGGTCAATCTCTACAGCGCTCAAGACCTAATAATTTGAAATGGAGTAATGAAGTCGCCAAACTCCAATTATATGACTTGTATTCATGGGTTAGCTAGTAGTGTTGTAGATTATGTGATATTTGATATTCTCGTTTCCAACCAAATAGAAACTTTTGACCTTTTAAATGACCATGAGCCTGACTCTGATCATAAACCTTTAACCCTAACTCTAAACTTTTCCATGCATAGGAGCACCATTGAAGAGAATTATGATAATCAAAGGAATTTGTGCTTTGACAAAAGTAAAGTTAACATTTTCTAAAAGGATTTAAATAGTAAATTAAATATCCTAACTTATAAGGATAACATTGAAGAACTCTATCATAATTTTACAACTACCCTTTGCACTTCTATCAACAAGTTCTCTTTCGAGGTGTCCTATAAAAATAATAATACAACGACCAACCCTTGGTATGATAAAGAATGTAAAATTGTATGAAATTCATTAGGGATGCTTCTAATGAGTCCTTAAAACTCAATAAGATCAATATGTGCAAAGCCCTAATTAAAAGGAAGAAAAGATACTATATCAATAAAAGGCAAGAGAACCTTTCACATCTATATAAGTTGAATCCTAAGAAGATCTGGAGCCAAATTCTAAAACGAAATAATAAAGAAAATAATAGGATTCCCTTAAGGGACTAGAATTCCTATCTTTAAAGTATTTACGAGTTCCCTAATGCCATGGACACCATTCCTATTTTCCCTACAAAGGAAGAAGTTTTTTCTTTAGATGACATAGAGTTCAGGGTTAAGAGGCTTGCAAATGGGAAAGCTAAGGACATTGAAGGCTACCAAGATGAAATTTTTAAAATCAGAGGGCCAATCCTTATCCCTCACATACACAAGATCTTCAATTTAGCTGTCAAGTAGGGCTTCCCTAAACCCTGGATGCAAAGCCTCGTTGTTCTTATTTTTAAAAATTGGGATAGAAACATTCCCTCTAATTATAGGACCATTATGATTAGCCCGATTTTAGCCAATCTTTATGGAATTATTTTGGAAAAGAAGATTATCCTTTGGATAGAAAGTCACGGTAAAAGAGATAAAGGCTAGGCCGGGTTTAGGATATATCATTCAACTGTGTACCATCTTGTTACCGTTAGGATCATTGCAGAGGATTTCTTCAATACTAAAACCAATCTTTTTTCTTGTTTTGTTGACTTTAGGAAAGCTTTTGACATGGCTCCTAGGAAAAACCTTTGGAATAGGTTGGAAGAGATAAAAGTGTCTCTCGAGTTGAGGGTTGCTGCAATAAGGATGTATGAGAACGTTATTTCTAAGTTTAAAAACACTGAGGTTCGGTCAAAATAGATTAACTGCAATATCAGAGTCAAACAAGGTTGTCCCTTGTCCCCTACCCTTTTTTCCATATACATTGACAAGTTAGAAGATTGCTTGGAAAAAGCAAGTTGTGTCGGCCCTACACTCACTGGTATAATCATCAATCTTCTAACCTATCATCTAAAAATTAAAGGAAATACGCCCTATCCCATCCTCCTCTTTGAAACAAGCCTCTCCCCCATTCAGAGCATGGCTATGAATAGATACCTAATGTATAAGAACAAGTAAAACAACATGGAAGACAAGAGGCTTCCTAAAATTCCTTCAAAATTGCGTCATAACCACCATAGACTCAAGCAAGGATGGCATAAAGATGCCTGGTCTTGGCTAAACTATTGGGGAATCATGGAAGACACCATTTTGCAAAATAAAGATACTATTAAAAAAAATGTCAAATCAAAATTTAAGGAGAAAATGTGGTGTGATAAAGAGTTAGAGGAAAAAAGAAAATTAAGGTATTATAAAGATGTAATCAACCCTAATCTAGAAGATCA
>ML783059.1:556117-573141 GCA_009831015.1 Picea engelmannii
TAGGTGTTTTAATTTTGTTTTTTTATATATTTTTTATTTTTGTGTGTGTGTTTTTTTTTTAATTTTTCCAAAGTTTTTGGACCATAAATATTTGTTTTCCTATTTTTTTCTCATTAAAGCTTAGTTTATATATATATATATATATATATATATATATATATATATATATATAAATTTGTTTTTTTTTTCCACTTTAATTTTTAAAGTTTTTAATTTATCAAAAAAAATTCAATTATATTTTTTTGCTAAATATTTAAATATAGTGTTATTTAACTACAATGATTCTCTATGTATTAAAGTAAAGGTAAAAAAATGTGTTAAAAATGATATTTTCCACTATATTTAAAAAAGTATGGAACCATAAATTAATTAAGGTGACAAAAAATCATATTTTCAAAAATGTAAATGGTAAAAAATATTTTAAGATTGAAAGAAGCATGAAAAATGACTAAAAACATTGTTGAAAAAAAAAATGAAAATAGATGAAAAAATAAGCATTTAAGAAAAAAGTGGAAACATTATGTATCAGAAAATTTAAAATATCAAAAAACCACCTAAAAAATGAGGGGGTGCTACCGGTAGCACCATTTTTAAAAATGGGGTAAAAAACTTGACCCCCCCAAAAAAACAGAACTTTGTAGAGTTCTCGTTAAGTTCGTAACTATGTTGAAAGTAAAAATAAATATGCATTGTATTTTGAGAATTAGACAACAAATGAAATACAAAGGTTCTGTAAAAATAATATCAAAAAATACACAATTGATATCAAAATCAACAATTGAATTTATTACTTTCATTCCAAGTTACAATCATAACCCATTTTCAAACCCCTATGAAGGTAGGGACCAAGATCAGATTTAAAGATCTTTAATGGGAACCATACAAAAGAATCTGACAAAAAGAGGGGACAGAGACTGGAAGTCTTGATCAACTTAGCCATGAAAGTATCATTCACTGACTCTGCAAAATATTCCCTATCAGTAATGAAATCTAATTTATATACAAATCATAATACACAGACTGCCAAGATCAAATGATCAACCTTTCTAGAATAAGTTGTTGAAATATGTAGCTCAATCCTTGAATTCTGCTACCTTCAATAAGACATCGTTGTCAACAAGAAGGTTAAGACTCTAAGATAACTCAAATTGAATGAAAATAATTAATCTCACAAGAATAAAAGCAAACCTTATATTATAAATTTCTTCCTCTCTCTCTCTCTCTCATTGTCCCTTGAACTTCCTTTTATTCTCCTTCAAATAAGTTTGAGTAGTTCAACTACTTTTGTTAAATCACTAATTAATTTTAGTTAATGGAGAAAACCCTAATAAATAATAATAATTTTAAAATGATAAGGTTAAAATAATACTAACTAATAGGTGGGACCCCTAACTCATTTTTATTTAATTTTCCAATAAATCCCCTTGTTCCTCTAGAATAAAATATGCATACGAATAATCAAATTTCACATCCCCCCCCAAAAAATAAAACCAATCAATAATCAATCATCTTCCAAATGCACTTGTGACTCCCAACTTATTGTGTGCACCATGTATACCAAAATAGACATATGATTAAACTGCCTTAAAATATGTTATAAAAAATAGAGCAAGTCTAAAATGGCCTCAGTTTGTCTAAGGTAAGATTGTCCATAAATATGTCAGTGTCAAAAATAATTAGAACCGTCTTCAAAATAGAAATATCATAACCATAGTAAAATTAGAAGCCATAATCCTTATGTAAGGCAGTTTTCCTTTGTTTACTTCCCTGTGGTTTGATGACTTCCAAATTTTCCTCTGCTAGCATCTCAAGCTTTGATACTGAAACTTTTGGATGCATATCTTCAAAATTCAAATGTTCATTAGCATTTCTTGGATTCTTGGCATGGAAGGGGATTGAATGGGAGGAGGTAATTGATTGGTCTGACGTAGGAGATTTAACAAGATGTTTATCTTTACCAGAATTGGGTTCCTAAGTTTGAGACTTGATCCTTTTAGATGGATGATTGGATTGTGCATGAGAAGTCTTTGTGGAAATATGGGCAACATATATTTCTAGGGGAGGTGGAGGTAATGGCAATGAGGCAGAGGGCCATCCTTGAGATTGATACTGAGGGGAATTGACAACAACATTCCATCCATTATTAACTGGGCTCTTAGGAGAAAATGAAACATGAGAGTGTATAGGCATTCCAAAGATACTCGGATGAGGTTGGATCAATGGCCTTTGGGGTAGAGGATGTGATTGGAAGACTCCTCTTCCTGCCATGTTTAAGAAACTTGTTTGCAACAAATTATTAAATTCTTCGGAATTGGCATCAAAGTGGATTGAAAACCTGAGTTTCTTATTCCTCCAGAATTCATTTGGTCCTCTTCCCCTACCTTTTCCACCTCTTCCACCACTTCCTCTACTATAGAAGCTCATCTAGAGTGTAAAACAGGGTTAGAGTCTATCACCATGGTCCATAAACATCAAATACAATTACATAATATAATTTATATTAATCTCTGTTGACAAAAAACAACAAGCAAGCAATCAAGGAGATTCATACAAAATTCAAACTCGGATATAAATTTCTTCTTCCTTGTATTAACAATCACTTACTTTTTGAACATGGAATTTAAAAAAAATGTTTTTGGGATCGTGAAGGGCTTGTAATGATTATAAAGTGATATAATGACAGGGAAATGAAATGGCACATGTTCAATTGATCACCATAAAAAATACAACACCAATTATCTTCATCTTCCAAGCCTCATTACATGATCAACCAATTGCAATTCTATCACTCCTTATTTCACTCAAAAATGAATGAATTTGAATGATTGTGAAATCAGGACTAAGGGAGTAACTCATAAAAAGTCATGTTGACCATGACTATCTGATACACCAACTAACCGCCCTGTAACTCATCACAAATAATATGGTCTCAACTCTGCCCTTTCTTTTTATTTATAATTTATTCTTAATTTCAATACACATGGGAAAGTATGAAGGAAAATTTGAAATGAAATATGGATATAGGGGATGGGATTAACTGATGGAAAGTGTTATTTATGAGGGGAAGTGACTCTGTGCAAAAAATAACAACAACAACAACTTCACACAACCATACAAGAACAAACAAGTTGCAGCACGTATTTCCTTTATTTTTCTTTATTCCTTTTGCAACATTAATGTTTTCCATATGTATGTCATTTACCATTGTGCAAATCTAAAATTCATACAATCACAAGTATTTCCCAACTTCCTTTTATGTATTTTGTTTTTAAAGAAAATTTTCCCAAATCGAATCTACAATCGTCAAAATAATATATGTAGAGCAAATCCAACTTCCAATTTATTTTCTAAAAATTATGTGCATAATTTAAACTAGGAAACACACCCATTCTTCATTCATTTGTCCAAACATTCATTCAACGGAGAAAGATCCCATGATTTTTCAATATGCAATGGTTTCGAAGTAATAATCCATGATGAAATCGAAATATACAATTGTGCAAACACTTCAACGAAAACTCCACTCTCAAAAGTCAATATAATTCTTGGCCTCAAACCAATTACCATTCAAATGACCACGATTCAAAACTGGGTGTAGTCATGCATGTATAGTATATTCTAAACAAACCTTGAGGTCACCGAGAAGAGGACCTACATAAGTTATTTAACATAAGGCTGGGAGGGATTCATTGAAAACAACGACATGAATGTACTGGAATTTAACAACCAAACTCGAATGGGGTCAACCCATCACTATAATGGAGTAAACAAGTTTTTTTTTTAACTTATAAAATACCTTTGAACAAAAACTACAAGAAAAAATCATGGTACATATATACAGTATGAAAATTTTCAACCAAAAAAGGTTTCAAATGCAACAAAGCATTCAACGACAACCTATTGAAACCACAATATGATAGAGACCACGATCACCTGGGTTATGACAAGAAAAAATTGTTGTCTATGCAAAATGGTGACTCGGAGAATATAGTTTACCAAAGAAACAAATACGTGGGTTTAAAAACCCATGTGATATTTATTCACAATTGAGTGAATCACACCATAAACCCTGCAAAAACCCTGCTATAATCCATAAAGATTGAACGTCGATGCAACAAGAAGGAGAAACATTTTGTTTATTTCCCAAGGAGAAAGAAAACCACAGACAAAGCCATTCAAGCAACAAGCGCATTCACATCAACATAGCCATTGTATAAATTATCATTGAAATTCGAAAAACATTTGATGGGTATGAACCAGAATAACGTACCTTTACCACAAACACTCTTTCCACTGCAAATTGAGTTCTTTTTTCCCAGAACGATCGAGGCCAAGTGTCATACAAAATAATTAGACAACATAGGGTATAAAACTCTTTTTTTTAACAAATATCAGGCCTTGCAACTATTTGTAGGCAGGATTCTTGTTGCTCATTTTTGCGTCAACACCTAGGTAATTGGGTAGTACAACTAAGGGTACGGTCAAGCCTCCTTAGTTGTTTCCCTGAGAAATTGGACCGAGATGTAGGTACCCTGAAATAAACCATAACCCTCGGGAAATACACATAACAGAAAAAGAAAAACATAGAAATAGAACAAACAAGATCCATTTTCGTGTAACCTAGCCTCATGCATTCTGATTGTGAAATTCCTACATCTTTCTTCCTATTAAGAATTTGGACATTCATACACTGTAGAATTATACCATTGGATTCCTCTTTTCTCCTTGATCGCAGTGATACCTATCATTTTTAATTCTTTTTATGGACCCGACCCCCCTACCCCTTGTTTGCGACCTATCCCATTATATTCCTATTTTTTCCCTAATCACAAGGATACCTATCATTTTTAAGCCTTTTTTTGGACCCTATCTCCTCAACACCCTTATTTGCAACCTATCCCATCAGACTTCTTATCTCATGTTGATCACTGTGGTAGCACTCTCCCTAAGCCTCCACAATGGGCCTTACTACCCTCTCTCAGACTGGGGATGAGTGTGACACAAAGGTAACCAAACTATCTAACAATGTCTCTCAGATCAAACAAACCTTGGGGGACCTTAGCCAGCTTAGCTAACGCTTTCAAGACATGGATGACATAAAGAACAACCTGCAAGCCATTTACCAACACCTGGAATTGCTTGAAAAGGATAAGCAACTAGAGTACCACTCTGAAACCCTTCATTCTTCTCATTATGAGAATACACATAATTCTCACCCCCCTTGGGGTTCTCCAAACTCTTGGAATAAGATGCCAAAAGTTGAGATGCATAGATTTGATGGATCTGACGGAGCTGAGTGGGTCTCACAAATGGAAGACTACTTCTCCCTCCATGATATTCAGGATGATGATACCAAAGTCCATGTAGGCATTCTGTACTAAGATCAAGAATGTTGGAAATGATGGAAGTGGCATAAGAAATGCTATCCAGGACATACCAATTGGAACATGTTCACCAAAGTTGTTTATGCATGTTTTGATCAGGAATATCATTATTTGGGGCACCTCACCAAGATGAAACAAATAGGGTCGATTGTCGATTTCATTGTAGCGTTTGAACAATTGGATATCATAACTAAGGGCTTATCTAATGAATTATCTCTTGAATATTTCATAAGTGGATTAAAGGAGGCCATTTGTGCTCATGTTTTCATGCATCATCATATTACTTAGTTGCAGGAATGAAAATTAGCATTGGAAGCTAAGACCATTCTTCAAGCATAACCCCTTCCTTCTTCAGTCCCCAACCTTCCTCATCTAGGGGATACCACTGCTCCCACTCAAACCTTGAAGGTTCAAAAAGTGTCTCCAACAGAAATGGAATAACATAGGAAACAAGAGATTTGTTATTAATGTGATGAAAAATATGCACTAGGACATAAATTTTGTGAACATAAGTTCTTCCAGATTGATGGGTCAGAGGACCGAATGACAGATGAGGGCCCCGAGCCAGAGAATACTGATCGCACTTCGCCCCTCTCAAAAATTGTCCTGTGGAACCAGAATAAATCGTCGTCTCACTCCATGCCCTTACTAGTATTTTTTTCTCCACGGACATTAAATATAAAAGGCTACATCAAACAACGACTGGTACTAGTGTTGATTGATAGTGACAACACCCATAATTTTATTCATTGCAGGGTCACCGAGGATTTCAATTTTTTTATTTGACCAGTTTAGAATTTTCAAATACTCATAGCTAATGGTGGTACAATGAAATGTGGGGATGGTTGTGAGAATTTCAAACTCCAAATGGGTGATTATACCCTAAAAATTCACATGTTTTCCATTTCCATGGGTGGTTATGATATTGTCTTGGGTGTTGAATGGTTGTGCCCTTTGAGACTGATTACCATGGATTATCAGGAATTATATCTACATTTCACTCAAGAGGCTCACACATATACCCTCCGCGACTTGCATGTTGGGTCCCCAAAAATGATCAACTATCACATAATGGAGAAACTCTTGAAGAAAGGTCATCATGGGTTGATTTCCCAATTTAATTTCCTCTAGGTACAATAGCCATCATCCCCCGCAATCCCTCCTGGCCTACAACTCATTCTAGAAAAGCACCACCGGGTCTTTGAGACACCCACATAATTACCTCAATCCAGGGGTGAGAATGATCACAAAATCTCTCTCCTTCTTGGCAGTCATACCCCCAATGTACACCCCTACCGGTACCCCTTTGCTCAAAAAAATTAAATAGAAAAAATAGTGCAGAAATTATTGGAAGTCGGAGTAATTCTCTGAAGTACCAACCCGTACTCTTTCTTTGTTGTAATGGTCCTAAAGAAAGAAGGTTCTTGGCGCATGTGTCTATATTTTCACTCCCTTAATAAATTGACCATTAAGGATAAGTTTCCCATTTATGTCATTAATGATCTGTTGGATAAGCTCTAGGGTGCCTATTTCTTCATCGAATTGGATCTTTGCTCTGGTTATCACCATATTAGGATGAAGGAAGTAGATATTCTGAAGATCTCTTTCAGAACTCATGAAGGATATTATGAGTTCTTGGTAATGACTTGTGGGATTTGAAATGCTCCATCTACCTTCCAAAGTCTCATGAATAAACTATTGAATCCCTACCTTCGAAATTTTGTTCTGGTTTTCTTTGACGACATTCTTATCTATAGCTGCACTCGGGATTCCCATCTTCAACATGTGGAAAACTACTCCAATTTTTACGAGACCATCAGTTGTTCGTCAAAAAGTACAAGTGTTATTTTAGGCAAGTGAGGTTGAATACTTGGGACATATTGTCGTCCATGACAGAGTATGCATGAACCCCAACAAGATTCAATCCATGAAGGATTCTCCACATCCTAAGACCTTGAAAATCCTCAGGGGTTTCCTTGGCCTCACAGGATATTACATGAAATTTGTCCACCATTATGGCAAAAATTATTGACCATTGACTAACCTTCTTATGAAGAATGCATTTAAGTGGACCCCTGCAGTCAAACAAGACTTCCTATATTTTAAGCAGGCCATGTGTATTATCCCCATCTTAGTAGTCCCTGATTTCAACAAAAAAATTGTGGTCAAATTAGATGTTTCAAGGAAGGGTATTGATGCAGTTCTCACCTAAGATGGTCAACCTCTTTCTTTCACTAGATAGGATTTGAGTGGATGCAATTTGGGAAAATCTACATATGAAAATGAAATGATGGCCATTCTCCATGTTATGCACACTTGGCGACCATATCTATTGGGGATTCATTTTTAGATCAAAATTGATCACCATAGTCTCAAGTATTTCCTCAAGCAGAGGTTTTCATCCCCACAACAAAATAAGTGGCTGACCAAAATGATGGGATATGATTATGATATCATCTATAATAAAGGAAAACACAATGTAGTGGAAAATGCATTGTCCATACAATATGAAGGTGCAGGTTCCCTCTTTGATCTATCATTACCAATCCCTCATTGGATTGATGAATATCAACGTGAATGTCTCGTCTATCCCACTATCTCACAGATAATTTAGTGAATTCAATATGACACTAGCCCTCCTACCGACTATACTTGGCAAGCCAATGTACTCAGATATAAGGATCACTTGGTTCTATATTTGGGTTCATCACTCAAGCCTAGGATCTTAAATGATTTTCATTCTTTTGCTCTTGTGGGTCACTCGGGATTCCAAAAGACCTATGCTCATGCTCACCACTCTTTTTTTGGGGAAGGTATGAAGAAGGATATCCTCATCTTTGTCACCAAATGTCATATTTGTCAATGCCATAAAGGGGAAACTGTCAAGACCCCTAAATCTCTCTAGTTGTTACCCATTCTAGCTTCTTTTTGGACTGACATCTTCATGGAATTTATAGTGGACCTTCCCAAAGCAGGTAACAAGTCAGTCATAATGGTAGTGGTCAATCACCTCTCCAAGTATGAAAATTTTTGTGCCTTACCACACCCTTTTACGCCATTCCAAGTTGCACAAGTTTCCATTGCTCATATTTTCAAGCTGCATCGCATGCCAACATCCATTGTATATGACAGTGAACCGACCTTCACCAGCGCCTTTTGGCAGGAATTGTTCAAATTGCAGGGCACATAATTGAACATGAGCACAACATACCACCCACAAACATATGGCCAAACCAAAGTGGTCAATAAGTGTTTGGAAACTTACTTTCATTGTTTTTCTTTAGACAAACAACATCAGTGGGTGCAATGGTTTCCACTAGCAGAATGGTGGTATAACACTTCTTATCATATAGCCACCAAAATGACACCATATGAAACATTGTATGGCCAACAACCCCCTAGAGTAACTTCATATTTTCTAGGAACATGAAAGTTCCAGGCTATTGACAAGTTGTTGCAATGTAAGGAAGTTACTCTCATGGCTCTAAAGGAAAACCTCCACATGGCCCAAAATCGTATGAAGCAGCAAGTTGACCAGCAATGCTCCAAAAGGATTTTCCAAGAGGGTGATCAGGTGTTTCTCAGAATCCAAACTTACAATCAAACATCACTCAAATATTAGGGCCACCACAAGTTGGCACCCAAATTTTATGGCCCCTATCATATTCTCAAACGCATTGGTCCAGTTGCCTAAAAACTTTCACTTACAACGACCTCCAAAATACATTTGGTGTTCCATGTTTCTTGTTTGAAGAAAGCGGTGGGTTCTAATTTCCAGGTTCAAACTATCCTACCTGAACTAGATGAAGAAGGTTCCATTTAGCTGTATCTTGAATATATCCTCAACATACGAGAGCATCACCCACGGGGCCTAACTATCAAAGAAGTGTTGATCAAATGGAAGGACACATCTCTAGAGGATGCAAGTTGGAAACTAGTTGCCATCCTGCAATATTTTCCACATCTTCAGCCTTAAGGACAAGGATTCTTTTGAAGGGGGAGGGAATGTTAGGATATATCCATAATCCCTCATAGTTATTCATTAGTTTGTTTTCATTGTAATAAGTGGTCAACACTCATTATTATCAGGACCACAAGTACTTATAAGATTGGTTAATGGAATGCTATAAATTAGTTATGGATAACCCATGGTGTTATCCCTTGGCATTGGCCCATGGTATTCTTGGTTGTGAATTGTATTTAAACAATGAATCTCTCCAGTGTAAGTTGTTGAGGATTATTGTAAAAGAGATCTACTCATTTTAAGGTTTCCCCCTCGAAGAGGCAAGTGAACTAAGATTTATGTGATATCAATATTATATTTCTTCTTTATATTTGATGTTCCTATTACTTTCAAAGTATATTTTCTTGTTCTATTAATTGTTCCAGGTATATCACATTATTCCTATCTTGAGCTATCTTTATATTATACCTTATCTTAACCATTGCATGTTCCATTTCCCTTAGTAACTCTGATACAAGGGTAATCTTGTCCATTGGATTGTCCCAACTAATTGGAACTCTGCACTTTCTTCCATATAGAACCTCAAACAAGCTCATATTCAACAATTCTTAATAACCATTGTTATAATAAAATTCCACTAGAGGTAGATACTCCTCCCATCGCTTGGGTTGATGCATAACATGCATTCTCAACATATCTTATAACACTTTTTTCACTCTCTCAGTCTGAAGATCTGTTTGAGGATGGTAGGTCGTGCTAAATTCCAACTGCGTTCCTAAACCTACAAACAAGCCCTTCCAAAAACTTGAAGTAAATTTGGCATCTCTGTATGAGATTATGGCCTTGGGAAAACCATGCAATATAAAAAATTCCTTCATAAAAACATTAGAAACATCTATGGATTTGAAAGTATATTTGATAGGAATAAAGTGAGTTGTCTTGCTCAAGTTATCCACTACAACAATGATCACATCATGTTGCATTATTGTCTTTGGAAATCCTATAATAAAATCCATGGAATTCATTTCCCATTTCCACTATGGAATTTGCAAAGGTTGTAATAGCCCAATAGGATGTCGGTGCTCAACCTTTACCTATTGAAACTCTAAAAACTTTGCAATGTACTCTTGGATGTCTTGCTTCATCCTTGGCCAATAGTACATTTGTCTTATCCAAGTTAGCATTTTATGGGAACCAAGGTGACCTATGTATGGCCACTTATGCAATTCATCCAAAATAAAGTGCCTCAAATCTGTCGAATTAGGCACATACATCCTATTGTTATACAACAACAAACTATCAACCTCAATCTAATATCCTTCATATTTATTTTCCCTGGGTTCTTGTTGTAACCCTTTTTGACTTGATTTAAGAACTCATATTCCTGCAAGAGGGTTTTAATACTCTGCTATATATCATACTCCTCTACACTTGCTACTTCTTAGTGTACTTCCTGTACACTATGACTGAGTGCATCTTCCACTCTATTTCCCTTTCCTTTTATATGTTTGATTTCAAAGTCAAATTCATCGATCAATTCCATCCACCTGGCCTGTATTGCATTCAACCTCAACTGGTTGAATAGGTACTTCATACCACATTGGTCTTTCATTAGGATGAATTTTCTCCTGAGTAAGTAATTCCTCCACATTTTCAATGCATGCAAGATCACTGCAAGATCCAGATCATGGGTGACATACTTCTACTCATGCTCATTTAACTTCTGTGATTCATAAAAAATCATTTTCCCTTCTTTCATAAGTACTCCATCGAGTCCTTGTTTGCAATTGTCCGTACAAACCAAGAAATCCGTTTCTGACTCTGAATCTTCAGAACATGTGCATTGGTCAAAAGATGCTTCAACTATTGAAAGATGGTTTCTCACTCTGTTAACCACACAAACTTCTTCCCATTTCTCTGCAATGAAGTAATGGGATTATCAATCTTGGAAAATCTCCTTATGAGTATTTTATAATATCCATCCAACCCCATGAAGGATCTTACTTCTGTTACATTCCTAGGAGCAGGCCAATCCATGATTGTATTGATATTTTTGAGGTCTGTTGCCACTCCTTATGTTGAGATTATGTGTCCTAAATATTGTATCTCATTTTGAAAGAAATCACATTTGTTGAACTTAGCGTACAATTGGTCCTCCCTATGCACCTATAGCATCATTCGAAGATTATTTTCATGATCTTTTGTGCTCCTGGAATACACAAAAATTTCATCTACAAATACTAAGACAAACTTGTCTAAATATTTGCTAAGAAGGCTATTCATTAAACACATGAATGTGGTTGGTGCACTTGTGAGCCCAAATGGCACCACTACAAACTCATAGTGCCCATACCTCATTCTAAAGGTTGTCTTGTGGATATCCTCATCCTTTCTTATGACTTGGTGATATCTTGACCTCAAATTTATTTTTTAGAAAGTGGTGGCTCCTCTAAGATGATAAAAAATATCATCTATCCTAGGCAAAGGATACTTGTTCTTGATGGCCACCTTGTTCAAATATCAGTAACCAATACACAAGTGTAACGTACCATCTTTCTTCTTCAAAAACAGGTTGGTTCTTTCCATGGGGATACACTCGGCCTGATGTAACCCTTATCCAACATTTCTTTCAGTTGTACCTTATTTTCCACCAACTCTAGTGTGCTCATCTTGTAAGGAACTTTTGATGTTGGTATTTCTTAGGGCACAAGATCTATTGAAAAATAGAGATCTATTTTCGGAGGTATTCCAAGCATATCCTCTGAAAACACATCCTTGAACTCCCACAACATAGGGTGATCTATGTCCTTCAACTCTTTTCTTTTTGGTGAGTTAAGTACTTGTATAGCATACAAGTGGCACCCTTTCCTTCTAACATTCTTGACTTGAAACACTGATATTTTCCTTACTGAAATTGGCTTATAAAAGCCTTGTAAATTTCTTGCATTGCCTTCACTATCTTCGCATTCCAAAATCTTCTCATAAAAATTCAGTTTTTCCTTATGGGAAGCTAGCCAATCCATACCCAACAACACATCATACAAGCCTAGGGGTAATATATTCAAGGCTTCTTGAGCCTGTAGTCCATCCAATTCAATTGGACATGCTTCTACGACCTCAACCACTTTTCTAATCATTCCAATGGCTAAATTAACCACCCATTCTCTTGCATGCTTCTTTCTCTATAATGAACATGCCTCAACAACTTGAGGTGAAACATAACTGAGATTATATCATGGGTCAGTTAAAATGGAGATAGGTTTCTTGATAATAATACCTTCTAATTACACCACAGAGGCCCGATGGTATATTTGTCATTTCTCCACAGCTGTATATATTCTCGACATGTTTCTAGCCATATCATTTATTGTAGTTGCCTCTTGTATGTTATACACCTTCCTATTGTCATGTTACTTGTGGGGACAATCCATTAATAGGTGTGGCTCTCCACAACCCCAAAATTTCAAAGGTCCTTTCTTAGGTTCCTTCGATCTTTCTATTTCCTACTTTGCTGGCCTATTTCCACTTTTAGATGGAAAATTATGTTGATGCACACTTCTACTTAGTTGACCCAACTGTGCACTTTTTCAGGAATTATTATATGGAAACTACTTGAATCAATTCTTCTGGAAACCACTCTTGTCATTCCTCTTCTAGTGTTTTGAAGGCTCTTTCTTATGCTTAGACTAATCATAACAACACTTAGCCTTCTGAATATTGTCCTTCAATGTCTTATGTTTGTCAAACTTAATCCTATCTTGGTAGGACTGTAGCAACCCACTGGGAAAAATTTTAACTCTCGCTTTCTCACCCTTGAGGTAAGGGAAATACTTCAACATCTCCATAAACATTTCGATATATGCATCCATGGTAAGTTGTCCCAACTTATGTTCATGGAATTCCTTGATTTCTTCATCATAATACTTCTCCAATATGTAAGCCTTTATGAAGTATTTATCAAATTGTTTCCAAGTCAGTTTGATTTCTTTCAATCCTTTGATATCCTTGATATCTTCCCACCAAATGGAAGCTCCTCCATTTATGTTAAATATGGAAATGCTTGCCTTAGTATTCTCAGAAAAATTATGTACCCGAAATTACTTTTTCATACCAAACAATCATGCCTTGGCTTCTTCTCCTTTCTTAATCTCTCCATCAAAGGTAGGAGGCTTAGCCTTCTTGAGTTCCTCATATAGAGAAATCTAAGAATTATTCCTATTTTTATTTTTAGGGACACTTGACTCTGTGCCACTACTGGACTACTCTGCTAAAGTAATTCTTCCACTAGATGGCTCTGTAGAAATACTTATGTGGCTCTACCCTTCTTGTCATCCCAATGTCTCTTTTTGGAAGAACTCTTCCCCACATCCTTATGATCCAATCCATTCTTCTAGGAATCCAAAGGGGTTTTCAACCTTCCCAACTTCTGCAACTCTTCATTAATAGGGCCTTGTTGCAGATGATTTTAGATCTCTGATAGGCTCTGTAGTAACACTGCATTCAATTTTTCTTGTTCAGCCTGAGCTCTCATAAGCCCATCATTATCTTCCTTTAGACTTCTAACAATGGCCATCAAATATGGAGGGGTTTCTCTATCCCTCCAAACATAAAATTCCTCATCTCTGAGGTGTGATGTGGCATCCATAATTTGTTGTAACATTCACCTTTGTTACCTTTCAACGTGTCCTACATGTTGAAACAACGACCATTATTAGAATTTTATGTCAGCATTTTAAAACATGCATTCCAAGAAACATAAAATCTCTCTTAAACAATTTTAAGTGGTTTTGGTGACCCATTCAAGCCTAGAGTTTGAAATATGCTCTGATACCACATTGTAACACACTTAACCCCCTTAATCCGCTCAGGGTAGGTCAGATGTTTTATTTTCCTCTTTTCAACTCTTGGGCATATCAGTGTCTAAGTGAGGACTTCTCTTATCACAATATAAGCTATTTTGTGTCTTACAATCTCATAACTACAGGTATCCTTTGGAGTGAGTTGAGGTATTCAGGAATCTAGATGCTCCAATCAGACGATCAACATTCCTCCTCGGCCTCATCTTAATGTCCTGTAGCTAAATCAGACTCACTCCCATTGGGGTGCTAACTCACCAGAGTCGCCATTCTCTCTGATGGAACCATTCCAACGGATTACCTTAAGGATATAATGACTCTTAGATATCCCAGTTCTACTCAATCAATGGTTACCCTCCATTCAATTTCTTGGTCCTAACATATCTAGTGGGACCTACAACCATTAATGACTGAGATCAAGTCTCACCCATTTCCATATCAATGGTCTATCTTCATTCTTAGAGCTCCTACTTATCAGAGTATCTATGTTCTAGTTCCATTTATTACTCCGAGTAAGCCACTCCAACCACACATGCTCTGACAGATGGAACGATCCTCATTCATTTGACCCGATAGACATTATGTGTCTCGGGGTTTATAATTAGTCATTGGTTAAAGTTAAATAACTCTCTTCCTCGGGAAGTTCTCATGATATCTAATGGATGTGATTTCATGACACTTCTTCATGATATCTATGGTTCCGATACATCCTATTGTTGGACTCCCTCCTCTACTCTCATTTCCAAACCTTTGACTGACCTTGCTCTAATAGACTACGGACTGGATCTAATGATCCAAAACCTACCATGGCCATACTCCTATAGATCAATAGTCTTGATGACTCATGATTCCCCTTGCCAGAGTCCTATTGTGTTCTAACCCTTTATCGCTCTGATGGGTGCACCATCTGATCAATAGACCATATATACTAACCACGTCAATCCAATGGCTACGATTCATCCCAATTGAACTCAAGTTTTCTTTAGGAGAAACATTCAAAATCTGGACTCAAATATTTAGGGGTTTATTTGAAGCCTTTTTTGATATTTTACCATACCCTTAGGGACTCTAAAACGTATCATTAACCCATTCTAGGAATTATTTCTTGAAGTTTGATAAAAACTTGCATATCATGTAATATTTCCACTAAAAAATCAAGGATTGTTTGGGGCTCAAGCCCACCATTCCTCACAGGAACTTCCCCCTTCATCAAGACACTCATGCCACTGGGAAAATGAAGTTTTCATCCACATCCTATAGACTTTCCTCTCAAGGATGCAAGTTCCTATAGAATACTAACAACCCATATTGATTTGATTATTGTGGGTTAATATGTCAAATAATGGAAACATGAACATTTAGGAATTCAACATATGATTTACGATCATCCACATTTTCTCAATACAATTTTACAATATAAGCATTTATTATTCATGCACAAACCATACATAATACATAGATCAAATTAAATACTTATCTGATAAGGAGAAAATTCCACACCAACTGACTAAGAGAGAATGCATTTCCTCCCAACCTTAGGCCTTACTATAGAGTGTCTTCCTACATTAGGCCACCTTGGTGCCAAGCCATAATATCACAAGCGAATGAATCAGTTGTTTTCTCAGTTTCTTGTTGATCCACGAAGGTTACTCTCCTTCCTTTTCTAACAACAACAAAATTTTCTCGTCTCCTACATAGCTCATGGTTTCAATAGGTTTATCAGGTGGTTTATCAATTGGATTTCCTTTGCACAAGGGATTCCCTTCTCTACTAAACAATCCCTCAACAACCTCCCCTTACCAGTGTTGGTTTCTGTTGAGTAAGAACCAAGTTGCAACCCTCTATTGATCTATTCTTGATCTGGGTCTTTATCGTCTCAGGGTAATCATCACTAACTCAAACGAGATTTCTATTTTCTTCAAGAAAATATCCTTTATTTCTTTTCGTCCTCACTTTTGCACCAGAAAATATATGTTCTCTGCGTTCTCTTTGTTCCTGTTGTGTGCATGTGAACTCCCCTTGTGTTCTCCTATGGTAACTATCTCTTTGGTATTTTTCAACCTTTTGGTCTCTTCTTCCCCAATCCTTGGGATTCTCATGGCTTCTGTTAGAAGCGACCTCTAGTCAAGAACTGAATTTTGACAGGAAAATCTAGGGGTGTACTTCTGTTAGATTTTTCAATTGACCCTTTCCTCTTCAAGAGATTAGATCTCTCATCAGTATTAACTACTTCAACTTCCAATCCTGACTTCCATTACTAATAGCAGGGCTCTGTGAAATATGGTATGCTGGTAGGTGTATATTATGCTTGAAAATCATAACTAGTTTGTTAAACAAGTTTTTCATTTTCTTAATTAAAGCCTCTCAGTTCCACATCACCAATCTACTTCATCAATTCCACATGTGATATAATGTCTAGTACTTTCAAGGTAGATCCCTCTCAATCGGCGGTCTAATGTATTTCAATAATCAAATCATGATTACAAGATTCATACAGATAAGTATATGAAGTATCAAACATAATTACAGTTATGGGGGGAAACAAGGTGTTACATAGAAGCCTAGAGCAAGGAAAGCTTAGAAGGTTCTTGAGGAAAGATCCAGTGGTACCAAAAGTCAAGGTTCAAGAGAGAAACCTTGGTGGGGTATTTTGAAGCAGGGTGAAAAATACCTATTACTACAGAGACTATTTTCAACTCATAATTGAGCATGGAAATCTAACAAAGGAGGATATAAAGAAGCTATGATGCATCAAGACAATGAAGACACATGTATATGAGTCCATGAATAATTTTTACCCTAGGATTTTGATGTAGGATC
>ML783059.1:609072-628671 GCA_009831015.1 Picea engelmannii
AAAAAAAAAAAAAAAAAACCTACAATAATCGTCGCAATATCGACGGACTTTCGTCGGAATTTTTTTACCATAACAGTTGCTATAGCGACGAATTTCCGTCGCACTGTTCCATGAAGTTTTGTCACATATACAGCAAGTCCATCGTAAATATGGTTTTGAGAAAGAGCACTCATCGATATTACCACGAAATTTTGTCGCAAGTTGCGACGAAATTTCGTCGCACATTCAGCAGCTGCGTTGCAAGTTATTGGCTTGGCACATTTCTTCGTTGGTATTGCGATGAAATTGCATCGTAATTGCGACGATGAAGAAGGTTAACCAATATTGAAGTTGCTGACACATGGCTAGCTAATTTTGTCGATGTTTCCATGCACACCTAGATCATGGATATAGCGACAAAATTATTACAACGAAAAAAAAAATCGGCATTCGTGGAAATTGTGACGGATAAGTGTGGAAATATCAACGAACAACCATCGCAAATTTGGTCATATGTACTACTGACCATTCCTACCACCTTCATGGGTCTTGACATAGATGGAAGTCATAAGTAACAAAAACATCCACATTTTTAACCATGCTATATCATTTTTCTTGAACAAATAATCCATCATTAGTCATACTCAATTTCCATAATGTCTTGCATGTATATAACAACAAACTATTCTAATTCCACAAGCATGCCATATGCATATTAAATCATGCAAAAATGCACATCCATCTACACCAATCTTGCACTGTCAGTGTGCCTACTAATGCATCTAAATTCATTGTATGTATCATGCACTCTAGCTCATTTATATTTCAGTTCACTTATTTCTTTTTTTACTTTTTTATGTTGTATATGTTTGTCCTTGAATTTCTTCAGATCCTTGTGTGCTCACATTATGTTGGTGCAACTGGAAGGAGGCTTCGACCCCCTCTATTTTTAGGCTACAACCTGAGGGAAGATCCAACTCCCAAATTATTAGCTACAACCAGAAGGAGGCTACAACCCCCTATGTTCTTCAGCTACAACAACCTATCCTTGCCCCATCTTGTTTCTCTGAAATATAAATGAAATGATGAAACCGCTACCACATTGTCACTTTGTGATATGCCACTGTAAACTTGTACCAATATGTGCCAACAACCTGTAACCAACCCGTGCCACTGACTTGTAACCAACTTGTACCTGTACTCTTCCTATACCAACAAAACCCAACAGGTACGTGACATGTCTGTGTTGCATCATGTGTATGTATTCTCCCTTTCTCTATTGTATCATGCGTATGTATGTGACCTTTCTAACTACATCCTGCGTATGCCTTCTGAAAACTAGGGTTTTCTCTTTCCTAAAAAAATATGACCCTTTGTTGCCTCTGTCACATCAACCTGCAACTTGTCACTATCTAGACTTTAGTTGTTCCCTATGCATACATCCTCATACAAATCCCTTAACCAAGTGCATCTATCTATCTCTAATAATGTGCCATCCAAGTGTGTATAATCATAAACAAGTATAATAACCCTCACATGGATTGGATATCAAACCCTAACTAATATACAACCTCTCAATACATCAACCACTTCACAAATACAAGCTCTCAACCATGTACCACAAAAAACCTTAACCATATTCCAAGATATACAAGATATGCCTCAACACTAACAAGATGTACCAATCATAAATTATACCAGCACTATATTTTTGTATATCTGACTTATACAGTAAGTCCCATGAAGCCAATAGCCTCTCTAGGGAAAATCCTCAAACCCCCATAACCATTTCTCATGTAGACAATAAAATACAACTAATTATAGAAATAAGACATATCTTTTGAACCTGTAGACCTTCTTGGGAGCTTGCTTTCATTCTCTAGAGAGTTGGAATATTCATCTTCTCAAGCTTTTGTGTCTTTTCTCACATTTATGTGCCATGTTATACTGAAATCCCACATATGTACGTACCCTTATCCACTACATCCCATGTACACCTCAATATCTATGGTTTTTTTCATTATTTTTTGTAATTCTAAGACTTTCATTGTCAACCCTTCGTGCTACCTCAAACTTGCACAACTTCAAATATCAATGAGTATCTACAATAAACCTTACACAATAATATCTATTCAATGTGCTCAACATGTGCTAATAGGAGAACCTTGCTCTCTTATTTATACTTCCATGTAGCTTCCTCAAGGGGTTACCTTCTAACAAAACTTAACCAAATTTCCTTCTTTTAGGGATAACCCACTTCTAACCACTTGTCCACTTCTAACCCACTTTTCTATAAATAGTAAATTGTCCACTTCTAGTTGCAACTAAATTATTTTTAATTATTTTGTTATTGCAACAACTTAACCCATGACTAACTCCTAGTTTCACCCACTTGACTAGTCAACGTTTTCTAGGAGATTCTACAATAATTTGACTTCTTTGACTTTCTAGATAACTCATGAGGATTCTCCAACTTTACAATGCCATAACTCTCTAACCGTGAGGAGTTATGTGACGTTCCACATGTCACCGAAAATGGCATGACATGTACTATCCATATAGAATATTTTTACCTGTAAATGTAGTAATCTTCATATCATTATACAACAATAAAACTAAAGTCCCTTAACCATATTGTTGGGGCTACTGGACTTGATTCAAGGGTTGGAATAAATGAAAACCAACCCAAATAGTCAACAATAACAAATTGTTGGATTAATGAGAGGGGGTGAATCAATAATAGATATTTTTTATCCTTTTAACCACATTATGTAAGTGTTATTCATCTTTATGATCAATATAACATTGTCATCCAATAAGTGCAGAGTAAATAAACCACAAACAATGAACAATCACACACATGCATAGTACACCAGTATTTTTACGTGGAAACCCAATGCGGGAGAAAACCACGGATTTTTTTTTCTTATATGTCTTTAAGAATTACATTCATTGTAAGATCCAACTTCCTTTGTTCTCCAGCTGCAACTGGAAGGACGCTCCAACCCCCTATATTTTCAGGCTACAACTTGAGGGAATCTCCAACTCCCCAATTCTCTGGCTACAACCAGAAGGAGACTACAACCCCCTATGTTCTCCATCTACAACAGGAAGGTGGCTACGACAACCTATCCTTGCCTTGTTGTTCCGCCTTGAAATATAAATGAAATGATGAAACCACTGCCACACTTTCAGTGCGAGATATACCACTATAAACATGTACCAATCTATGCCAACAACCTATAACCAACTTGTTCCACTGACATGTAACCAACATGTACCTGTACTCTTCCTATACCAACAAAACCCAACAAGTACGTGACCTGTATGTGTTGCAACTTGTGTATGTACGCACCCTTTCTCTACTGCATCCTGCATATGTACACGGCCTTTCTATACTGCAGTTTGCATACACCTTTTGAAAACTAGGGTTTTCTAATTCCTGAAAAACTATGACCCTTGGTTGCCTCTGTCAAATCAACCTACAACCTATTACTGTGTCCAGGCTATAGTTGTTCCCTATGCATACATCCTCATACAAATCCCTTAACCAAGTGCTTCTATCTCTCTCTAGACATGTGCCATCCAAGTGTGTATAATCATGGACAAGTATAATAACCCTCACATGGACTAGACATCAAACCCTAACTGATATACAGTCTCTTAATACATCAACCACTTCACAATTACAAGCTCTCAACCATGTACCACAAAAACCCTTAACCGTATGCCAAGAAATACAAGATATGCCTCAACACTAACAAGATGTACCAATGATAAATTATACCAGCATTGTATTTCTATAGATCTGACTTATACAGTAAGTCCCATGAAACCAATATAGCCTCTCTAGGGAAAATCCTCAAACCCCCATAATCATTTCTCATGTAGAAAAAAAAATCCAACTACTTATACAAAATAAGACGTACCTTTTGAACCTGTAGACATATTTGTTGTACCTTATCATGGTAGACCTTCCTGAGAGCTTTCTTTCAGACTCTAGAGACCTGGCATATTCATCTTCTCTATTTTTTGTGGATTTTCTTGCATGTACGCACCATGTTATACTGAAATCCCACATATGTACATGCCCTTCTCCACTGCAATGCGCGTACACCTCAGGATCTAGGGTTTTTTCAATATTTTCTGTAATTCTGAAACTTTCACCGTCAACGCTTCATGCTACCTCAGACTTGTGAAACTTCAGATGTATCAATGAGTGCCTACAATAAACCTTACACAATAATACATATTCAATGTGCTCACTAGGTGCTAATAGGAGCCTTTCTCTCTTATTTATACTTCCATTTAGTTTCCTCAAGGGGTTACCTTCTAACAAAACTTAACCCAATTTCCTTCTTTTAGGGCTAATCCACTTCTAAACACTTGTCCACTTCTAACCCACTTTGCTACAAATAGTAAATTCTCCACTTCTAGTTGCAACTAAATTATTTTTAATTATTTTCTTATTGCAACAACTTAACCCATGATTAACTCCTAGTTTCACCCACTTGACTAGTCAATTTTTTCTAGGAGCTTCTAGAATAAGTTGACTTCTTTGACTTTCTAGATAACCCATGAGAGTTCTCCAACTTCACAAGGCCATAACTCTCTAACTGTGAGGAGTTATGTGACGTTCCACATATCACTGGAAATGGAATGACATGTACTATCCATCTAGAATATTTTTACCTACAAATGTCTTAATCTTCATAGCATTATACATCAATCAAACTGAAGTACCTTAACCATACTGTTGGGGCTACCGTAATTTTCTAACGGACTTGCTTCAAGGCTTGAAATCAATGAAAACCAACCCAATTAATCAACAGGATCTCTGCCAATGATCTGGACCCAAATCTTTAGAAAACACTATTTTACAATTTTTGACAAATACAACCGGAAATGGGCAGTGGATCTCTCTAGAAATTTTGAAAGATCTCATGTTTGCAGAAAAAAACCCATAGGTTTCATCTCAAACTGGCTAAATATGATCCAATTATGGCCAAAACAAAAATGGCTCCACAGTTTTTTTTTTGTTTTTTTAAACTAAAGGATAGTCTTGCCCAAGTGGAAATATGTTGATGTGGTGTTGACATGGCACTGACATAGTCTCGGTCATCAAGCCACTGGTCATCGAGGAATTCTTCCCTTTCTCTTTCCTTTATAGACCTTCGGTCCTTGTCAATCGGCCCACTGCACTCAACTTCCATACTCTCATGTGTTTTACTCTGGTCTAGTACAACCACTGGGACACCAATTCATCGGCTCATTGGGATTCTCCATGCAAAAATTTATCCACTCCCACGATCCAACATCAGTCCGATCCACTGACCCACCAAGGCACCAAACTACCATGCTCAGCTTCCATACTCTCTCATTCTTGACTCTAGTGTTATCACTGAAATTTCATCTGCAGTATCACATGCAAATGGTTACAGAAATACAACATCTCCAAACACCTATTAGTTCACCTGTAGCACCAAATATGCATTTCCAAAGGGAAAAAAAACTATACAACTGGTTAAAAAATTGACATGCGCTGAAACACTAAAGGAAGAGCATGCACATGTGCAAGCCAAAGAAGCCAAAAGAGCGCACATGCGCCCGATGCACGACTGTGTACGAAAAAATCCACGCACTCCTGTGAACGGCACATTTATGGTTCTTGTTGGCCCCTCACCCACTTCTGGTTCATCTCCTAATTTGATTTGACCCTCAAATCCGAGATGAATCCGCATGGGGGGCTGGTCAAGGACCCAAGGGTGCCCTAAAGGACCCCTTGTTCACACCAAGAACCAATTGAATAAAGCCTTGAATTCATGCTATAAATGGAGGCCATGGGTGCACTAAGAATTCAAGAATATCATTGTATTGTTATGCTGCCTCTATTCTCCTTCAAGAAACCTCTTTTCTTCTTGGGGCATACTAGCATCATCTCAATAAGTTATTCACCTCACCTCTTGAGGGAATAAGCTTGGATTTCTTCACCATTTCTTTTTCTAGTTTACCATTTGTAAGAAGAGCTCTCACATAGGGGACTCAAGAGCCCTCCCAAGGAGGAAGAGGGGACCCATAAGTCCTCCTTTATCTATAGTGTTTTCCCATCAATATAAAATATCCATTGGTGGCATGATTATTTGTCATTTGATTGATTTTTGGTTCAAGTTTCCTCATGCATTTTAGTTTTCTTTCTTTAGTTATTTCTTTAGTTGTTTGTAGCTTAGTTGTTTGTTTATTTCATGTCATGGAATCATTTGATTCATACACTAACCTTTGTCCTGTCTAGAAGGTCCAAATAGACTTGCAAGTGCCCTTCTTTTTCTCATTCAAGCAGCGAAAAGAACACAACATCCGGTCTGGTACAACCACTGGGACACCGATTCACTAGCCCACTGGGCTTCTCTACCCAAAACTTAATCCAAATCCTTGTCATTCGTCTCTGGTCTGGTCCACCGAGACACCGACCCATCGGGGCACCATCCCACCGGCCACTGCATTCAAGCTACATATAACTCCTAACAAGCTTGGTTATGGTCCGGTCCATTGGCCCACCCGGCACTCACACCAGTTTTACAAAGCACTCCTAACAAGCAGTTATGGGATGGTTCGTCAGTCCACCAGGAACCCACACCAAATTTTGCATTACGTACTAACTCTACAAGATTCCATGTCTCTCCTTTAAACACAAAAGTCATAAAAGAAAAATCTTTTGACTATAAACCTTGTTAAGCTAGCATTCCCTGATGCATGTGGTATAAAGAAAAAAATAGAAAATAACAGATCTATGGCTCTGGATCCATGCGAGGCTCGATCGATGGGTTTGGTGCACTATAATTCCAAGAGGAATAACTCCCGATTCCGATGGCCAAATTGAGTAAGTGAGGGCTTGATCGAAATCTAGGGCCGAGAGGAATCACTTGAAAATAGTTTTTAGGGCTATTAATGTTGGTTGTGGAGCTTGATTATCTTCCTGATTTAGAGGTATTTTGTTTGAAGTATTTACACCCCAGAAGTATGTACACTCTTCCATGTGAGGGAGTGCAGAGGGGGGTTACCCCCTCTGTGGGGTCTGTGGGGGCTATCCCCCCAGCTGGGGGGTTCGCGGGGGAATCCCCCAAAGGAAAAATTGTCTTCTGAATGTATATTGTAATTTCATTGTAAATTTGGACCGTTCATTATAAGGTTGCAGATCTAACAATAGAAGTTATGTTAGGGTTTTTTACCCTAGAAGGAAACCCTCTTTTATGAGGAAAATGTATTGCGGCTATGTATATAGAGAATATTGTATTCTGAGACGAGAGACTGTGAGAGAAATAAGAGGAAGTTACAGCGGGTTTGTTGTAGGTTGTATCTCTTCATATGATGGATAATAATAAAGCAAGGACCTGGAAATTTCCCTAGTGGACGTAGCCCACACTGGGTGAACCACATAAATCTGTGTCTCTATTATATTATGTATCTTCTGTATTTTATTTCCACATTTGTTTTATTTTATTACTCCACAGTCCTATTTTTCTAACAAATGGTATCAGAGCGAAAGGTAACTCTCAGGAAAAGAGGGTTCCTGGTTCAAGTGGGAGCAATGTCGGAAGATGGAAAGTTTAGGGTCGAAAAATTTAATGGCCAAAACTACCAGTTATGGAAGATGCAGATGGAAGATTATTTATATCAGAAGGATCTATTCCTACCATTGGGAGGAATAGCAAAGAAGCCAACAACTATGAAGGACTAAGAATGGGATATTCTTGATAGGAAGGCTCTAGGAACGATACGGCTGAGCCTGGCAGCATCGGTGGCTTTCAATATTTCTAAAGAAAAGACAACGAGGGGTTTGATGGACACATTGGCTAAATTGTATGAAAAACCCTCGACATCCAATAAGGTATTTTTAATGAAGAGATTATTTAATATGAATATGTCAGAAGGTGGGTTTATTGCAGATCAATTAAATGATTTTAATACGGTTACTAATCAACTAAGTTCTGTAAAAGTGGATTTTGATGATGAGGTTAGGGATCTTCTAATCTTGTGCTCATTGCCAGAAAGATGGAATGGATTGTTCATGGCTGTAAGTAACTCTGTCTCTGGTTCAAATACTTTAAAATTTGATGATGTTGTTGGTGTAATCCTTAGTGAGGAAATGCGATGGAAAAGCACATGTGAGACATCAGGTAATGCGTTGAACATGGAGAACAGGGGAAGACAAAAGGATAGAGGAAAGGGCTCAGGGAACCATGGGAATTCTAGGAAGGGCAGATCCAAATCCATACTTGGAAAGATAGAGTGATGGAATTGTGGGAAGAAAGGACATCTGAAGAAAGACTACAAAGCTCCAAATAAACAAAGAGATGGACAGTAGGAGAGAAATCAGGAAGCAAATGTAACAGGTGATGTGTTACAAGATGCTTTTATTCTTTCTGTGGATAATATTTCTGAGTCCTGGGTGGTAGATCTAGGGGCTTCATTTTATGCCACACCCCATAGGAAACATTTTCTAGATTATGTTCAAGGTGATTTTGGATAGGTTCATTTGGGTGATGATGCATGATGCAAAATTGTTGGAATGGGAAGGGTAAAAGTAAAGCAAAGCAATGGAAACCAATGGTTATTGAAAGAGGTAAGATGTGTTCCAAATCTAAGGAAAAATCTAATTTCAACATGACAGTTGGCAAGTGAAGGTTGTATATCCATATTTACAGATAAGACATGGAAATTCATCAAAGGATCATTGGTGATAGCAAAAGGAGAGAAGGTAGGTACATTGTATTTATGTACTGGTAGTACTGACTCTTCTATCACTTTAGCTTCTACAGAAGTGGATACAACACTGTGGCATCATAGGCTTAGACACATGAGTGAGAAGGGGATGTAGATACTTCACAAAAGAAATTTGTTGCCAGATCTTAAACAAATTGATTTGGACTTCTGGGAGCATTGTGTTTATGGAAAACATAAGAGAGTCAGATTTATCAGGGTCAGAAAAGAAAAGAAGAGTGAAAGGTTAGAGCTTGTGCATACAGATGTATGGGGACCATCTCAGGTATAATCTCTTGGTGGCTCTAGTTACTATGTTACTTTTATTGATGATGCAACTAGAAAAACTTGGGTTTATTGCATTCGACAAAAATCTGATGTTTTTTATACTTTTAAGAAATGGAAAGCTTTGGTTGAGAATGAGATAGGAAAAAAGTTGAAGTGTCTCAGATCAGATAATGGAGGTGAATATTGCAGCAATGAGTTTGATGATTATTGTTCATACCATGGGATTCGTAGAGAGAAGACAGTTCCAAGAACACCACAAGAAAATGGTGTGTCAAAAAGGATGAATAGGACAATCATGGAGCATGCAAGAAGTATGAGATTGCATGATGGTTTTCCCTTACAGTTCTGGGCAGATGTTGTAGATATTGTTGTTTACTTAATAAATATAGGACCTTCAAGCTCTTTGTATGGTAGAATTCCAGAGGAGGAATGGACAGAAAAAAAAAAAAGTTAAACTATTCTTTTTTGAAGACTTTCGGTTGTGAAGCATTTGTCCATATTGATAAAGAAAATAGAACAAAGATTGAGGAAAAATCCAAGAAGTGTACCTTTATTGGATACGATGTTAATGATTTTGGTTATCGCTTATGGGATTATGAAAATAACAAAATCATTAGGAGTAGATATGTCATGTTCAATGAGAAGGTCATGTACAAAGATCAGTTGCAGGGAAAGAAACAATATAAAGAAAAACCAAAATACACAGTGCTTGATGAGATCACTGGAAAATAAATTCCAATGGAACCAGAAAATTAAAATGTACAACAACATGAGCAACAAGTACCTCAAAATCCTACAAGTGTTTTTAGAATATCTACCAGGTTAAGTATACCCCCTGAACGATACTCTCCTTCATTGTATTATTTATTATTGACTAATTCTAGTGAACCAAAATGTTATGAAGAGGCAATGCAGGTAGACACCAAAAAGAAGTAGGAGCAAGGCATGAAAGAGGAGATTGATTCCTTGGTAAATAACCATACTTGGGACTTGGTTTAGTTGCCTGCAGGAAAAAGAGCATTGCAGAATAAATGGGTTTACAAGTTGAAGGAAGAAGATGGAGCAATAAAGCGGTACAAGGCTAGACTTGTTGTAAAGGGGTTTGCACAAAAGAAAGGTATATATTTTGATGAAATATTTTATCCTGTTGTTAAAATGACTTCAATTAGGACTATTTTGAGTCTTGTGGCAGTAGAAGATTTGCATCTTGAACAGTTAGATGTAAAAACATCTTTTCTCCACAGGGATTTGGAGGAAGAGATTTATATGCAGCAACCACAGGGGTATGAGGTCAAAGGGAAGGAGAATTTGGTATGCAGGTTGAAGAAGAGATTTTATGTCCTAAAGCAAGCTCCAAGGCAGTGGTATTTGAAGTTTTACAGGTTTATGACAGAACAGGGTTATAGTAGTTGTCATTCTCATCACTGTGTTTATTTTAAAAAGCTAGAAAATGGAAGTTGTATTATCTTGCTATTGTATGTAGATGACATGCTTATTGCAGGGTCTAATATGCAAGATATAAATGTGTTCAAGAAGAAATTAGCTAACTCATTTGTGATGAAGGATTTGGGTGCTGAAAAGAAAATCCTTGGTATGAGAATAACAGGAGACAAGAAAAATCGCAAATTGACATTGTCTCAGGGTGAGTACATAGAGAAGGTGTTGGAGAGGTTTAGAATGCAGAATGCAATTTTTTTCAACCATTTCAGGTTAACTAAGGAAATGTGTCCCAAGACACGGGAGGAGATAGAATACATGTCCAGGGTCCCTTATTCATCAGCAGTTGGCAACTTGATGTATGTGATGGTTTGTACAAGACTAGATATTGCACATGCAGTGGGAGTTGTGAGCAGGTATATGAACAATCCAGGTAAAGAACATTGGGAGGCAGTAAAGTGGATTCTCAAGTATTTGAGAGGTACTTCTACTCATGCATTATGTTTTGGAGGATCAAACGCTTTTCTACAGGGATATATTGATTCAGATATGGCAGGTGATAAATATAGCAGGAGGAGAACCACGGGGTATGTTTTTACTATAGGTGGAACAACAGTAAGTTGGATTTTGAAACTGCAAAAGGTTGTTTCACTTTCAACAATGAAATCAAAGTATGTTGTTGCTATAGAGGCTAATAAAGAAATGATTTGGTTACATAGGTTTATGGAGGAATTGGGAAAGAAGCAGGAGAACAACAGGTTGTACTATGACAGTCAGAGTGCCATTCATCTTGCAAATAATTCAGCCTTCCATTCAAAGACTAAGCATATACAACTGAGGTACCATTTCATATGATCCATCTTGGAAGATGGACATTTGAAGTTGGAAAAGATACACACTAGCTAGAATCCTGTAGACATGTTAACAAAGGGAGTAACTAGGGAGAAACTGAGTTCTTGCTCAGTTTCAGTTTGTCTTCAAGAATGAAGATGAAGATGTGAAATTTTCTAGGTCCAAGAAGGTTCAGAGCCCAACATATACAACATCGGTGGAGTTGTTGAGATCAGTCTCCAAGTGGGAGATTGTTGGTTGTGGAGCCTGATTATCTTCCTGATTTAGAGGTATTTTTTTTCGGCTGTGTTTATACCCCATAAAGTATTTACACCCCAGAAGTATGTACAATCTTCCACACGGGGGAGTTCAGAGGAGGTTTACCCCCTCTGCCTGGTCCAGGGGGGCTATCCTCCTAGCTGGGGGGTTCGGGGGAAAGCAGGCCCTCGGCGGGGGTTCAGGGGAAGCGTCCCCCGATGGGGTTTCGAGGGCAAAGCCTAGGAAGGAAAAATTGCCTTGTAAATGTATACTGTAATTTCATTGTAAATCTGGACCGTTCATTATAAGGTCGCAGATCTAATAATAGAAGTTATGTTAGGGTTTTTTTCCCTAGAAGGAAACCCTCTCTTATGAGGGAAATGTATTATGGTTGTGTATATAGAGAATATTGTATTCTAAGACGAGAGACTGTCAGATAAAGAAGAGGAAGTTACAACGGGTTTGTTGTAGGTTGTATCCCTTCATATGCTGGATAATAATAAAGGAAGGACCTGGCAATTTCTCTGGTGTACGTATCCCACACTGGGTGAACTACATAAATATCTGTCTCTATTGTATTGTGTATCTTCTGTATTTTATTTCCGAATTTATTTTATTTTATTGCTCCACGATCCTATTTTTCTAACAATTAAGACAATGTTTAACCTCAAAAATCTCCACTCTAACATTGTCCCATAGCAATATAATCATTTAATTTCAAAAGAAAAATCTCAGTCTTGTAGCAGGCCCTTGAAGGCCTAGTTCTATAAACCTATAGCTCTGATACCAATTTGCAACGTACCCAACCACTAGGATGAGCCAAGCTACCTCAAAATTCTATCAAGAACACTTTGAATACCAATTTGTCACATACTCGCTACAATAGACCCAAAACAATTTTCTTGGATATTGCTTTGAAATGTACACATTACTTGGGTGCTTCCAATTTTTCCCTCTTAGACTAGTTTTGAATTTTTGTTTCATTCTTTCCATCCAATAAATATGAATATGAAGCATGCAATTAAACATAACATGCTAAACCATGAAAGAATGCTTAACAACATGCCATTCACAACATTAACCACAAACATACATAACATAAACACACCATCTCAGAGATAATAATAATACACAGTTGAATATAAATATACAAGAAAACACAGAGAGAACTTATCATTGATTAAAGTTTTCACCAACTGGATGCAGACCAAGGACATTCCTCCCAACCATAAACATTGTTATTCATAATCTCAACAACAGGTCACCCTCGAGCTAGGGCTATGAATCCACAAGGATGAGTCTTAGGTCAACTCTACACACAACAATTATCTAACATGCTCTCATGTTTTTCCAACCACACAACAATCCTAATTTCCATCTCTCTTCCCCTTCATCCTGCACAACCCAAATAAATGAACCCCTTTCTCTGCAATGCAGTCCCTCAAACTATTCCAATTTCTTTCCAAGGCTATAGTGCTACTGGTTAGGAAATCTCAATGTTGGAAACTCCAAGGATTCTCAACTATGTATAGTTCTTTTATATTTGCCATCAATCTCATGCACACAAGCATCCATTCCCTCGTGGAATGGTCACTAATTCCTCATAAGCATCTTACAATGGCTCTCTCCTTCCATCCATTCATTTCCATGTCCAGAACAAGAGAACACGAATGAGAAAGAGTGAATGGGGAATTCCCAAACAAATGAGTGAATGAATTATTAAACTCGAAACATCCCAAAAGAGGGTTTATATAATTACAAGAACCAAGAACTACGTGGAGTCCCCAAGAAGCTCATGTCACCACTTCTCTAAACTAGAACCAAGATGGGTGAATAAAAATAATAATAAAAGAATTAGCCCCTTTAGCCCCCTCTCTTCTGGAATCATAACCCCATATCTCTTGTCCTTGGCCATCTTGTAGCCAACGATGTATTTTATTAACATATATAGAAGTATTACATTTCTAGGAACCCCAACCTTTCAACATACCATGTCACTAGCCTAAGTCACATTTACATAACACATTATAGTTCATATGGATTAAAGTTGGGGTGTTACAATCCCGATGGTTGGTTGACTAGTTAACAATAGAGTTAACCGGGGAGAATCCAAGATAGTTAAGAGAAGAGGCTTAAGGGGGTTTAATTATACCCGGTTTCCATCATCAAGTGCAATAGAGTTGCGTAGCAGAAGGAAGGGGCGAGTCCTTCTCCATTAAGTGGTATCAAAGAAAGAATATTCTTATAGGTTGATAAGGTGAGTAGAGCAGTCTAATCCTTGATATTTCTCAGTGCATTTCCCTAATGAGGTCAGGGTATAGAGAGTCGGGTCTCAAGCTAGTTTCACTTGGGGACGATCACTCTCTCTGGCCCAAGCAACCTCCCATGGAAGAAGAAAATAGAGATCACATAGTAGGAGAACCTTTCAAAATGTTTCTCGAGGAATCCCCCACATAAAAAAATGGAATAATATGATTGACAAATTCATCTAGATCCTTTGATGATTGTCGATGGCAAGTGAGGCACCTTCAATAAGTAGCTATTTCATAGTTGCAACACCCTACAAGGTACAAGTTAATTTTGATATTCCCTTATTTGAAGGCCAAATTGATGCAGATTATTTGGAGAAATGAATGAATCTATTGGAAGGGTATTACTTTGTTCAAAATAAATTCAACACTGAAAAGATCACCTTCGCTCTTCTTTAACCCCTTTCTCATGTCAAATATTGGTGGGAATGTTATTAAAAGAGACTTAACGAAGATGATTCTATGGCATTTGAGAAAGGACCCACTTAGGCAGCCTTTGTTGATTCCCTTAAGAAGGATTTCTACCCTGTTGAAAACTATGATGACCAATACATGAGATGGATGACTCTATGTTAGGAAATAAATAAGACAGTGCCAAAGTACACTAACAGCTTCCATACCTTACGCTCAAAGTTAGGTATCAAGGACTCCAAGAGGCACCTGGTTATGAAGTACCATAGTGACCTATACAGCTACATACAAAGAGATATGGATTTATTAGACATCTCCTCACTAGGAGAAACTTATGGATATGCTCTCAAAATCGAGCAGAATTTTAAGCAATAGAATAAGTGGGAGTTTTGGTCTACAATCCGCAACAATAGAATCATGGAAAAGGTGGCCCTAACTCAAAAAACAATTGATAGCGAAAGGAAGGAAAACCTCAATACATCTAGTCCAAGCCACATGAAAAGAAGGGTAATGGGAAGATGAATAAGGACACTGGAAAATGGTGTGAGTTCCATAAAATCCCTTGGCACAACACTAATGAATGTCACTCAAAAAAATCATTGTTGACCAATATTAAAGAAAAAGGGTCGGACCCTAACTCAGACTCTAATTTAGAGTAGGATAAAGGAAAGTAGATCATTGCTATGGAATGTAGTGCTACCATCACAACCGCAAATATCCAACTATACGAGTCAAAGGAGATTGAGGAAGGGGAATTCCTCTTCCATTCACAGATGTGGGTGAATGGAACACCACTACATTTCATTGTTGACACCTAGAGCCAGAAGACCCTAATCTCAATCGATGTCATCAAGATATCGAAGCTTCTAATGATGCCATATCCCCAACCATACACCATCACTTAATTAAGCCAATGACGAGACCTTAAAGTCAACCAGTAGTGCTACATGTCTTACAACATCAAACCCTTCAAAGATGAGGTACTTTGTGATGTTTCCCCACTCGAAGTTTTTGATGTTCTTTTGGGACAACCTTGTATGTGGAAACATCATATTGTTTATGAGTTCTCACCCCAGAATGTCATTATCACTCTGGGAGGTTAGCCCAACAAGGTACCTGAGGTAGTTCCGACTACTACAATCTCATTGATCTCGACAAAAAAGTGTGAAAGATTAATCCCATAGACTGCAAAGTTTCTCCTCTTCATGGATTGGTCAAATTGGGAATGAAAGCTCGATGTGACCACCACAACTTCAGCATATGGTCTCTCTACAAAACAAAAACAAGTGAACAATCTTGTAGAGGAATACAAATACCTATTTGCTTCACTTGTAGGGGTTCCTTTGCACCATCAGTTCAAACATCCCATTGGTTTGATACCCAATGATCCCTTTCCCAATGTTCCAATATACAGGCACTCCCTTTTGGATAATGAGGAAATAAAGTATTAAATTTATGAGTTCATTCACAAGGGCCACATTCGACCAAGCTCCTCACCTTGTGGGAGTCCAATTTTGTTGGTGCAAAAGAAGGATGGGATGTGGTGTCTTTGTATTGATTATAGAGCCCTGAATAAAATCATTGTCAATAACCCATACCTAATCCCCTGTATTGAAAATATTCTTGATCAACTCAAGGGTGCCAAGTTCTTCAGCAAGATTGATCTGAAGTCGGGTTATCACCAAGTTTCGATAGAATCAACTGTTGTATGGAACACAACCTTCAAATGTAAAGAAGGCTTCTTTGAGTGGTTGGTCATGTGTTTTGTATTGAATAATGCTCCAAATACATTCATCATGATGATGGATGATATCTTGTGTCCATTCACAAACTCTTTGGTGGTGGTCTATTCGGATGACATCCTCATCTTCAACTAGACCTAGGAAGATCACTTGCAACACATTTAGCAAGTCTTGAGCACCCTTTAACATCACAAGTTATACACCAACTTGGAGAAATGCTCATTTGGCATGAAAATAATCCATTACTTAGGATACATTGTGGGTGAACATGGTGTGCATGTGGATCCATCGAATATCCAAGTCATTTGTGATTGGCTATTCCCAGAGACTCTGATAGAGCACCGCAGCTTCTTATTCCTCGCCAACTTTTACCACAAGTTCATGATGGAATTCTCTCATATATATCAGCCCTTAATTCAAGTGACCAAGGAGGGAGATAAAGCCAAGTTTTCCTGTTATGAATCATAGAAAAAAGCATTGCAGGATCTAAAACATTGCCTCTATTATGCACTAGTCCTCATATTTCCATATCTACAACAACCATTCGAGATCGAGATAGATGCCTTTGACTATGCTATTGGTGATGTCATCAATCAATAGGGACATCTCGTTTCCTATCATAATGAAACACTTTTTGTTGTTGTTTGCAGGCATCACACCTATGACAAAGAGATATACTCCATTATGTAGGCATGCCAAAAGTGGAAGCATTACATTTTGGAAAAGGAAACAATCATCCACGTTGATCACAAACCTCTGCAATTCATGTAGACACAGGGAAAGCTACAAAATGACTGCCATTATAAATGGTCCACATACCTACAATAATTCCACATGAATATTAAGTACAAGAAGCGCATCGCCAACTGTGTCATTGACTGCCTCAATTGGCCCCCGGTTGTGTCCCTCACCACAATTCTTAATCATGTAGGCATGAGACCTCTAGGGGGCCACAATTATACAATAGTGACTCTAACTTTGCTACTACTTATCAAACCCTGAGTGTTAAGAAACAAGTTCTAGATTTCCATCTCTAGGATGCACTCTTTTGTTATCTTTGCCATATTTATGTTCCTTCAAGTAAGCAAGCAAATATAATTTGGGAGGCACATTACAGTCAGTTGGTAGGGAACTTCAAGGTGGAGAAGACAATAACATTACTTCATAAGAATTTATATTGGTGAAAGCTTCAACACGATGTCATCCAGTACATCATGTTGTGAAATTCATGTGCCATCCCTAAGTCATCCATCAAGAAGCAATAGTTGTACACTCATCTCCCTACACCAAATAGACCCTGGGAATCTGTCTCCATGGATTACATGTCAAGGCTTCCCTCCACCAAACATGGTCATGATTGTGTTTGTGTGGTTGTTGATCGGTTCTCTAAGATAGCCATTTTGACACCCTATAAAAAGAGTATCACATCTGAGGCCACTACTAAACTCTTCTTTGTGCATGTTTGGGTTAATTTTGGGATACTACAAACCATCATTTCATATAGGGACAATAGGTTCATCAACACTTTTTGGTTTAGCCTATGATCTTTGATAGACACCAAGTTGATTGAATATACTGTCTTTCATCCCCAAATAGATGGACAAATATAGGTGGTCAATAATATGATTGTGCATATCCTATGCATGTACAACTCCAAGCATCCATGTACATGGAATAAGATCCCCCCATATGTTCAGCATAGCTGTAACAAATCCCTCCACAACTCTATTGGCCGCAACCTTTTTCAGGTGTGCTTGGTGTTCCAGCCATTGACCCTTGTTAATGTATCTCTACCCATTCCACCTTCCCCGATAGAGTCCTCCCACACTCAGACCGAGGTAGATAAAGCAATCAAATTCATTGGACAGATCTAACACCTCCAACAATAGGTTCATGATATCTTGGAAAAGGAAAATGCCAAGTATAAGCAACGACATGACTAACATCGAGTTCCTCACAAGTTTCAGGTTGGTGATAAGGTGTAGTTGAATTTGTAGAAAGAGCACCTCACAGGCCCTCACAAGAAGATTAGACCACTCCGATATGGTACTTACACCATCACCAAGTTTGTGGGTGACAATGATTTTGAATTGAGTATTCCTCATTTCCTTGGATTACACCTAGTATTTAATGTGGATTTGTTTTGACTATATTTCCCACCTCTGTTGGACACCTCGAAGGTGGATGAGAATTTGGTAACTAAATAACTCAATACTCAATGCATTGCATATGATCCAGTGGATCATATCATGAACACCAAGATGAAGGGCACCTGCTAGAAAACCATTCAAATCTATCGGGTTGTTAAGTGGGACAACTACTTCACCAAGGAAGTGGCTCACCAAGGGTTAGATTCTGCAAATGTTTCCCCATCTCCGAAGGGAACTTGACACAATGGGGACCATTTCTTCCTAAATAGGGAGGAATAATCTAGGTGGATATCGTTGGTGACCCACCTCTTCCACTAACTCATCATGGTTCTCCATCTTGGACATTTTTGTTATGATTTTCAGGTCCTAAACTTTTGGGGCCGTTTTGAGGCCCTAAATGATATTTTTTGGCCATTCATGGGCCCAAGGTTGCAATCACATGCCCAATCCCTACCAATAATTCTACTTCTCGATTAGATCTTTCCAACGAGCTACTAAACACCCCAAACATAGATTCTATGCAAAAGTTGCACCCCTCAGGAAGTTGACGCAGCAACTAACCACCTCGAGGCCCGCAAACCTTTTGGCACTTCACTTCCTAGGGTTATGGTTTTGGACCTTTAGGATTATTGGTTTATGTTAAAAGGTCATTCTTTTGGCCCATTGTATGATCTTTCTACGAATAAGTGTTGCCAACATATCTTTCTTTTCAGAGATAAGACACCACCATTCTAGCCAATTTGTGTTCTACATTATTCTACTATTTTATTCATTAATATAAGTTGGGTTTCACTGTATATTTGTATTCGTTACTATATTTTTGTTTGTGTCTCATTTTGTTATCAATATAATCCGAATCATCCCTCCAAGAAATGTTAAACTAGTGTTAGTTTTATTCCTATGATCATGTGGGCCCAATTGAACTAACAATCCATAATACCATATATGTTATACATCAAGCTCTGATTAACTCGCAGTGACACTATATGGGTGTAGCTAGTCAAATGTTCCCACAACTAGTGTGTCGATATTCACCTCAACACCCGAATGGAATATACTAATGAGGAAATACAAATCCCTTACAACCAACTCTAACCTATAACCCCACACCATCTCTTAGTAAGTTCCCACTAGTCAACAATCCTATCTAGTAGCTCTAAGGTACTCCACATAAATGAGATGCAAAATAACTTCAATAATTGACACTTGCATAATGCATACGTGTATTGCAATTGGTTTATTGTATACCCAAGAAGAAACACGCAAAAGATCAATTGTAGCCACAATAAATTTTATGAGTTTTTGGGAATATTGTATATGTGGTTTTTTCTATGAATAGATAAGTGGAAAGTTTTCAAGATACTATTGAGAGGTATCATTGTTTTTTTTTAATCTAATTAGTTAATCAGAGTCAATTTTTTTTATATGATATTGCTT
>ML783059.1:637977-657996 GCA_009831015.1 Picea engelmannii
AAGGTCACGGCCAAGCCAGCACACCAAATTGGTGTATGAGACCCCCTTGTTTGTGGGACAAGGGACCCCCTCCGCCCAACGATTTGACTGGTAAAGTCTACGAAGGTATACATACCCTACCCCCCTCTGGATTTGAACCTGTGGCCTCTCAAGAGGAAACACATGTTCTTAACCATTAGGCCCACTCAGGCTGTATTAAAAGATGATTAATTGTGTCCATTGTCAATAGGTGTACGCATTTTGGCATAATAAGTAAGCTTAATGAGTAATCTTTATTGAATAAAGCATAAATAAGTAATCTTTATTGAATATAGATAAATATTAAAGAACCACGAATAGTAAGATAGTAAAAAATAATAAATAGCTATTTTTTAATATTAAAATATTAATATTTATTATATATTATTACATATTTTAATAATGTTTTTAATAAATAATATCAAACAAAGTTAGTGTTTAACTATATATAAAAGTTAATGAAGAAATCAATGTTTAATTGTTTTATTTTTTTTTTATCTATTTTTATCATATATTCATTGATTTTAATCATGATTTGATTTATTTGGTAAAAAAACTTTGTTCAGTAAATTAAGATTAATATTTATTATTTAGATTTCAATTATTATTATTATTATAAGAATTCTCAAAATTTATGATATGTACTAAATTATTAATCTTACGAAGAATTAAACAAATACTTTATTTTTATATCTATGATTTCAAAAAATCCACGTCATTAAAATTTTTACTAAAATCACATATAATAAAACAAACAAATTACATCAAATGTAATTTTAATACTTTAAAATGTTTTTTCAAATGATTTGAATGGGAAAATTATACAATATTTGAAAAAATAAATAATACAAGTAATAAATTATTAAAAAATTGGCAAGACAAATAATTCAGAAAAAATCACATCATGCCAACACATTGTTAGCTATATATGTATATATAATCTTAACCATTTAATAAAACAATAAATTATTCACATAAAAAGTCTAATTCAAGTAAACATTAAACATCATTTTATATCTTTAAAGTCTTCGTATGATTTATGATAAAATGTATATAATTGTTTAATGAGTAATGTTTATTAACATGTGTTTCCTTTTAAGAGGTTACAAGTACAAATCCAGAGGGGGTAGGGTATGTATATCTTCGTAGACTTTACCAGTCAAATCGCTAGACGGAAGAGGGTCCCTTGTCCCACAAACAAGGAGATCTCATACACCAATTTGATGTGTTGGCTTGGCCGTGACCTTAAAAATAGATTATTAGTATTATTATTATTATAAAACATAAAATAATAAGATGATAAGTATTATAAAACATGGAGTAATAAGATGTTATGTGAGATGAGAAAAAATAATAAATTATTATTTTTAATTATTAAAATATATATATATATATATATATATATATATATATATATATATATATAATATTATATTTTAAATAAAACTAGGGTTTAACCATAATGAATGATTGATAATTATATATATAGAGTTTAATAAATAAATAGTTTGAAGTGAATAGAATTGATAATTTAATAAGTTGGAGAAGAGCACTAAATGGGCAATATGCGCTAAAATGGTAGGTGAATGGGAAGCATAAATTATTAATTAAAAAAGAAAATGAGATTTTTAAGGAGAAGAGGATATTACTACATTCTTACTGTGAAGTAAGTGGTAGTCGGTCTTTACATGAGAGGTTAATCTTAACATAAAGGAATAGTGAAAGGTGGAACTTGTTTGGAAAGTTTCTTTGTTTAAATCATTATTGGGTTTTATTCCCATTGATGAGTCGTTAAGACACAACCCCTTTAAGAATGAGGATTATTTCAATTATACAGAAAAAGTAAAAGATGGAATTTGTATGTATGGAATATATATTTTTGTTTATATCATTCAAAGTGGAATTTGCATAGAAGGTTTGTTTTATATATATATATATATATATATATATATATATATATATAAATAATTCAAAATCTAAGGTTTTATTTCCATTGATGTCATTGAGACATAACTTTAGAGAATGAGTATGATTTCAATTATGTATAAAAAGTAAAAGGTGGAATGTGTATGGAAGGTCTTTTTGTTTACATCACTCAAGGTGGAATTTATATGGAAGGTCTCTTTGTTTAAATCATTCAAAATCTAGAGTTTTTTTTTAATTGATGTGATTGAAACATAACCTTCTAGAACAAGTATTATTCCAATTATTTAGAAAAAAATAAAATGTAGAATATGCATGGAATGCACTTTGTTTAAATCATTCAAGGTGGAATTTGTACGGAAGGTTTTTTTGTTTAAATCATTCAAAATCTAGGGCTTTATTTTAATTCATGTGATTGAGACATAACCTTCTAAGAATAAGTATTATTCCAATTATGTAGAAAAAGTAAAAGGTGGAATGTGCATGAGAGGTCTCTTTCTTTAAATCATTCAAGGTGGAATTTGCATGGAAGGTCTTTTTTTTTAAATCATTCAAAATCTAGGGTTTTATTTCAATTGATGTCATTGAGAAATAACTTTTAATAAGTATTATTGTTAGGATTTGTAATAAGTGGTCAACCCTCGTTATTATCAGGACCACAAGTAGTTAGAAGGTTGGTAAGTGGAATGTTATAAATAAACCATGGTATTGGTGCATTGTATTTTTGGTTGTGAATTGTATTTAAAGAATGCATCTCTCCATTGTATGTTGTTGATGATTATTGTAAGAGAGCTCTGCTCATTTGGAGGTTGCCCTCTGGAGGAGACAAGTGAACTATTCTTTATGTGGTATCGATATTATATTTATGCTCTATATTTCCGCTATACATTTGATGTTCTTGTTACTTGCACAGTGTATTTGCTTGTTATATTAACTGTTCCAGGTATATTACAAGTGGTGTCAGAGCACTTTCTTGGGCAGGAAGTGTGGGTGAAAATATTTTTTTAGGGTAGCAACATGTTCCGGTGTCAATAAACCATAGAGATATGTTGTTCAACGCACAAATTCGCAGTTGGGGAAGCATACACATAGGAAATACAAGTGGTACTTAAGCGCACATATGTTGGCCACCCTTGTAACCTATGTTGATACCCCTTCAAGTGGTAGCGCATCAGACAACACCTATGCACGGACTTTCCCTAGGCATCTTGAAACCCGCATAGCTCAATAGATCAGTCACCTGACTATTATAGTGTCACAGAGAACAACACTCGAGAAGATACTCTCTAGTACCTGGGTAATCGGGCAGAACGACTAAGGGTATGGTCGAGACTCCTTAGTTGGTACCCTGAGATATTGGCCCGAGTACTATTGTCGACCTTGCACGTATATCAGAGAGTTATTGCACAGGGAAAACACTTGTCTGTAGGCACCCTGAAACAAACAGTAACCCTTGGGAAAGACACAGAACAAAAAAAGAACAACATAGAAAGTGCACAGACAAGATCCATTGCTGCACAACCTAGCCTTCTTCATTCTGGTTGTGAAATTCCCACATCTTTCTTCCTATTAAGAATTTGGACATTTTGACATTGCAAAATTATCCAGATTAGATTATAACTCCACGAGTAAAAAAAAAAGTCAGGGGACTAACAAGACCCTTATTTGAGACCTATCCCATTGGCTTCCACTTTTCGCCCTGATCACAGTGATACCTATCATTTTTCAACCTTTTTTTGGACCCGACCCCCCTACCCCTTGTTTACGACCTATCCCATTGGCTTCCTTTTTTCTCCCTGATCGCGATGATGCCTATCAATTTTAAGCCTTTTTGTGGACCCAATCTCCTTCCCGACACCCTTCATTGCAACTTATCCCATCACAATTCTTATATCGTGTTAATGAATATGGTAGTTGATGACAATGGGCCCTGCCACCTGCTCTCAAACTGCATAAGAATGGGACACTAAGGTAAACCAACTATATAATGATGTCTCTAAGATCAAACAGACCCTGGGGGACCTTAGCCAACTCCAGAAGTGATTTTCAGACATGGATGTCATCAAGACCAACCTGCATATCATTTCCCAACACCTTGGATTTCTTGACAAGGGTAAGCAACCAGAGTACCACTCTGAAGCCCCTCATTCTTCTCATTATGAGAATACTCATATTTCCCACTCTCCTTGGGGTTCTCCAAACTCTTGGAATAATCTACCAAAAGTGGAGATGCATAAATTTGATGGATATGACCCAGCTGGGTGGGTCTCCCAACTGGAACACTACTTCTCCCTCCATAATATTCATAATTATGAGACCAAAATCCATGTAGGCATTCTGTACTTATACCAAGAATGTTGCCAATGGTGGTAGTGGCATAAGAAATGTTATCCATACCATCCCAATTGGAACATGTTCACCAAAGTTGTGTGTTCACATTTTGATTGGGAATCTCATTATTCCGGGCGCCTCACCAAGCTGAAACAAGCAGGTTCAGTCATCGATTTCATTACATCCTTTGAAAATTTAGATATCATAACTGAGAGCTTATCTGATGAATTTTGTCTTGAATGTTTCATAAGTGGCTTAAAGGAGGCAATTTGTGCTCATGTTTGCATGCATCATCCTTTTACTTGGTTGCAGGCTTGCAAATTAGCATTGGAAGATGAGACCATTCTTCAGGAACAAACCTTTCGTTCTTTAGTCCCCAATTGTCCTTGTCCAGTGCTACCAATGCTCCCACTCAAACCTTGAATGTTTGGAAGGTGTCTCCAACATAAATGGAAGAACGCAGGAAACAAGGGCTTTGTTATTACTATGATGAAAAATATGCACTGGGACATAAATGTCGTGAACAAAAGTTCTTCCATATATATGGGTTAGAGGACCGAATGTTATATGAGGAACCCGAGCTAGAGGATATTGAGCCCACTCTGCCCCTCTCGGATGTCGTTGCACCTCTTGTGGAACCGGAAGAACCTATCATCTCTTTCCATGCCCTTGTTGGTATTTCTACTCCACAGACATTAAAGATCAAAGGATACATCAAACAATGGCTAGTAGTAGTGTTGATTGATAGTGAAAGTACCCATAATTTTATTCATCGTAGGGTTGTCGAGGATGTCAATTGTTTTATTCGACCAGCTTCAAATTTTCAAATTCTCATAGTTAATAGTGGTACAATGAAATGTAGGGGCTGTTGTGAGAATGCCAAACTCAAAATGGGTGATTATACCCTGAAAACTCACATGTTTTCCATTTCCATGGGTGGTTGTGATATTGTCTTGGTGTTGAATGGTTGCACACATTGGGACGAGTTACCATGGATTATCAGGAATTGTATATGCAATTTACTCAAGAGGTTCACACCTATACCCTTTGTGGCTTGCATGTTAGGTCCCCGAAAATTATCAGTTCTCACATAATGGAGAAACTCTTGAAGAAAGGTCATCATGGGGTGATTTCCCAATTTAAATGCATCCAGGTACAAGAGCCATCATCCTCCACAATCCATCCTGACCTAAAACTCGTCTTGGACAAGAACCACCGGGTCTTTAAGACAGCCACGAAATTACCTCCATCCCAAGGTGAGTATGACCACAACATCCCTCTCCTTCCTAACAGTCAGCCCCACAATGTACACCCCTATAGGTACCCCTTTGCTCAAAAAAATGAAATAGAAAAAATAGTGCAGGAATTATTGGAAGTCGGGGTAATTCACCCAAGTATCAACCCATACTCCTCCCTTGTTTTAATGGTCCTAAATAAAGAAGGTTCTTGGCGCATGTGTCCAGATTTCCGCGCCCCTAATAAATTGACCATTAAGAATAAGTTTCCCATTATTTTCATTGATGATCTGTTGGATGAGCTCCAAGGTGCCTGTTTCTTCACCAAACTAGATCTTCACTCTGGTTATCACCAGATTAGGATGAAGGAAGCATATATTCTGAAGACCGCTTTCAAAACTCATGAAGGCCATTATGAGTTATTGGTAATGACTTTTGGGGTTTGCAATGCTCCATCTACCTTTCAAAGTCTCGTGAATAAACTCTTGAAGCCCTACCTTCAGAATTTTGTTCCATTGTTCTTTGATGACATTCTTATTTACAACCGCACTTGGAATTCCCATCTTCAACATGTGGACAAACTACTCCAATTATTACGGGACCATCAGTTGTTTGTAAAAAAAATCCAAGTTTTCTTCTGGGGAAAGTGAGGTTGAATACTTGGGACACATTGTCGGTCGTAACAGAGTACGCATGCACCCAAACAAGATTCAATCTATGCAGAATTGGCCACATCCTAAGACCTTGAAAATCCTATGGGGTTTTCTTGGCCTCACAGGATATTATAAGAAAATTTTCCACTATTATGGAAAAATGACTGGCCATTGACAACCCTTCTTAAGAAGAATGCATTTCAGTGGACCCCTACAGCCAAACAATCCTTCCTAGATTTGAAGCAGGCCATGTGTACTACCCCCATCTTAGGAATCCTTGATTTCAACAAAACTTTTGTGGTTGAATCAGATGCTTCAGGCATTGGTATTGGTGCAGTTCTCACACAAGATGATTGACCTCTTTCTTTTACTAGCCAGGCTTTGACTGGTCGCAATTTGGGTAAATATACATATGAAAAGGAAACTTTGTGCATTCTCTATGATGTGCACACTTGGCGACCATATCTATTGGGGCGTCTCTTTCAGAACAAAACCGATCACCTTAGTCTCAAGTATTTCCTCGAGAAGAGGTTTTCCTCCTTAGAAAAAAATAAGTGGCTGAACAAAATGTTGGTCTATGATTATGAGATCATCTGTAAGAAAGGAAAAGACAATGTAGTGGCAGATGCGTTGTCCAGACAATATGAAGATGAAGATTCCCTATTTTCTCTATCATATTAGTATCCGTCCCTAACCCCTCGTAGTTAGTCATTATTTAGTTATCATTGTAATAAGTGGTCAACCCTCATTATTATCGGGACCACAAGTGGTTAGAAGGTTGGTTAGTGGAATGTTATAAATAAACCATGGTATTGGCCTGTGATATTTTTGGTTGTGAACTGTATTTAAAGAATGAATTGCTCCATTGTATGTTGTTGAGGTTTATTGTAAGAGAGCTTTGCTTATTTGGAGGTTTCCCCCTCGAAGAGGCAAGTGAACTAAGCTTTTTGTGGTATCAATATTATATTTCTACTCTATATTTATGCTTTATATTTGATGTTCCTATTACTTGCACAATATATTTTCTTATTTATTTAACTATTCTAGGTATATTACAATTATTCCAATTATGTAGAAAAAGTAAAAGATGGAATGTGCATGGAAGGTCTCTTTGTTTAAATCATTCAAGGTGAAATTTAATTGGAAGGTCTAATTGTTTAAATCATTCAAAATGTAGGAGTTTATTTCAATTGATGTGATTGAGACATAACCTTCGAGAATGAGTATTATTCCAATTATGCAGTAAAAGTAAAAGGTGGAATATGCATGGAAGGTCTCTTTGTTTAAATCATTCAAGGCAAAATTTGCATGGAAAGTCTCTTTGTTTAAATCATCCAAAAACTAGGGCTTTATTTCAATTCATGTGATTGAGATATAACCTTCCAGCATGAGTATTATTCCAATTATGTAGAAAAAATAAAAGGTGGAATATGCATGGAAGGTTTCTTTGTTAAAATCATTCAAGGTGGAATTTGCATGGAAGGTCTCTTTGTTTAAATCTTTCAAAATCTAGGGCTTTATTTCAATTCATGTGATTGACGCATAACCTTCGAGAATGAGTATCTATTGATTGTGTTAGAAAATTCCATCTAATTTTTGGCCATAGAGGTTACCCACATAGAATAATTACATGCATGTGAATATATGTTACCATCTCTATTTTAAAAGGAACAAATGAATCATTTTCTTATAACACAATTTTTTTGAAGAAGATGAGTGACATAACAAAAAGTGCAAATTTCAATGAGAAACCCCATCCCATAAGCGATGCATGGAGTCCAAAAGGTGCTTCAATGGAGTGTAGTGGGAAACCAATGATAAGCATAAGCGAGCACTACTTTTTAACAATGGAATTACAAATAAATTATATATATTTCAATATTGTCTCGAGATATTTTAATGAGGGTGGATATGCAATCACAAGAACACTTTTGGTTTATATTTGGAATTCCTTCACAATAAACTCGATACTTAGAAATGAATATTTGTTATGGAGAAAGAATATCGCACTACTTGTACTTCACACTAATGAATGTTACTTGTGAAACAAATTTTTTTTCCTTAGCATAGAGATTCAACCTACTCTTGCAAATAACTTGTTCTAATGATTGTTGTGAGCCAATGTACTTTGTGTTGACTCAACTATACACATGTACAAATTGGTCAATGATTTCCAATTAGACATATAATTGATAGAACCTCTTTCCTCTACTGGAATGACTTTAAAATGTAATAAGGACATTTATAAATTAACATTTTTTCCCTCAATGTAAATGTGTTCTTGTTGCTCTAGTTCTATGCAAGATCTCAACTAAGCACACCTACATAGAGTATAAAATCTATTTAAAACATCTCATCAAAATGTTCCTCTCTTAACATTTTTTTACATAATTTTTTTTTTCTTCTTGATATCCATTTTACATTTTTTTAGAGATTTAAGAAATTTTATAAATATTTAAAATGTTAAAAAATAATAATTATGAAAAAAATTAGTCACTTCATGTTTTCAAAGTAAAGTTTTTAGACAATTTTGCATCATTTTTAAGTCAGACTTTATAGTGCTATTGTTATTTCCACAATTTTTTGCAACACTCCTCACCAAGCCCTTAATGGAAAATGGTCTACCAGGTTGAATCTTTCTCATTCATTGAATCCAAGTTATTCATATTCAATTCAATAGCCACTCTCATTGTCCATTTTATCATAATTTTTTGGATTCAAATTAATCATATTCAATTCAGTAGCCACTCTCATTGTCCATTTTATGATGAATTTTTGGATTCAAGTTAATCATACTCAATTCAATAGCCACTCTCATTGTCCATTTTATCATGAATTTTTGAAATAAATTTAATGTATTATAGTATGTGTTGGCGATGGAAGTCACTCCTGGATTGCAGCAGGAGCAGAGCCTGACGCCCATCAGTTTTGTGTCACGATATTTTTAATGGGTGATCAAATGGGTAGAGACTCGGGAAGATATCACTCAAACTCAAGGACTGAGTCCGGCATGTGAGGAGCAAAGGAGGTCTTGATCTAACTTCAGTCAGTGGGTTGATTTGAACATGAGCAGGTTGAAGACTTGGTGAGAGGAGTGGACAAACTACCTCAGGCAATAGGCCTTTCAGTTATTTGTAGAAGAAAAAACTCTGAATGCAAGATCCTATGGTTCAGAGCTTCAAGAAACTGAAAGGGGGGACTTGACTGGATTCTCCAATTCCAAGTCATTCAGTGCTAAGAAAATCACAGGGACCGATTAGAAAGGATGCAACTGTTACAGTGATCAAATCTGCATCATCCTATAACAGTTACAACTCGACTGGATTCTCCAATTCCAAGTCATTCTAATACAGTGTAAACAAAGACGTGAAAGAAACTGACATTCATAAGATAAGAAGTCTCAAGAGTCCACCCATAACCAGGAAAACAGTGCTTCATTAAAGTTTTACCATTGGGAGCGTTGCTCAACCATCAATCCCTTACAAAATACAAAGACTGAGTTTATATACTCAGAGAAAATCGCCTAACATCGGCGTGCTCAGTTGTCCAGGCTTGGTGTCCTATCAACCAAATTCAGACGGGTATTCTTTGTCAGACACCACCTTAACTGCGCATGGCTCCTGCAAGGGGAGTAGTTGAGCCATTAAGTGTCGAGCTAGCGTGTGCAGACCTCCTCCGGCTGGTCGAGGACTCGGCATGGCTTCTTTAGAAAAATGGGTACACAGGACCCTCTCGAGCAGACCGCTTGCCAGATTATCCATATTTTGCACTTAATGCCTGAGGAGAGGTTTCAACCACCCCTTCTCATCTTCATTTACTCCAGGAGAAAACCAGGATCAAGGTCGGATCAGATGGCGCATGGAGATCACGATGATCCTTTCGGCGACTAGACTCGATGCCTTTGGCCCCTTTTTGCACAGCTCCTTTCTTTCCCAAGTGACCATGGGCTGTGACCCTGTGTCTATTCCCAAAATGCTTTCGGCGTTCGCAAATGGGAGGAGTTAATCCTTGCTTATTCACATATGCGATGAGCGAAACGCCGAGATGGCCTAATTGGGCGCCACGCGTCCCTCTTAGATCTGACAGCCCTGGACTTACTCGGTGATGTTGTGGGCCCGGGTCCTAGACACTCCCGACACCTCGCGCATCGGGAATATGACGGGGCTATTCCTTGCATTTCGAAGTCGCGATGGGCGAAAAGGCGAGGAGCCTAATCGCGCGCCATGTGTCTCCTGTGGATGAACGGCTGAGGCTGCTTCGCGATACTGCGGGCCTGACTCTGGGCACTTTCGGCACTCCGGGGTTCGGGGTTTCAAGATGTGAGATGATGAGGGACTTTCACCCTTCGAACTCCCGAATGCCGATATGCCGACTAGATATCGCACTATGTGTCACAGGATCGGACGACCCAGATTCAGTCTTGGCATATAGTTGCTTTCTTGGACGCTATACATCGATCAACTTGGTAGCCTCGATATCCTGATGACCATTGATTTGCTCTCATGGATGAATCCAGGCTATTGACAACGTAGTGTCACCCGCCCAATTGATTGGAAGCCTTAAAGCGAGATTTTTCCATGCTGCGCTCGGGCGCTTCTCGTGCAACTTGCAGACCCGAACACTCTTGTGCCTAGGACAAGAAATGTCGCTAACATTAGGCTCCATGGGGGATAGAGTCGTCCCTGCAATGCTCTAAGGACTCTTTTTGCAGATCCAGTGTCTTGTTGTTGGGCTATGGAGTCATTTATTAAGCCGAAAACAGAAAACAGAAAACAATATTTACAAAACAAAAGAAGCCGCCTACAACTTACAAAAAACATTTTTTTAAGAAATGCCCATTTACTGGGCCATCAAAAACTTCTTCGCCTTCCAAATCCTACAAATTGTAAGTGTTGTTTGAAAACACCTCAAATATCTTGAGAGGCCCAAACCAGAGGGCATCAAACTTACTGTGTTTGCCCCTATCCTGCCTGGGTGCATCCCATTTGAGCACCAGATCACCCAGCTCGAAAATTTTCTTTTTGCTTTTCCTGTCAAAGGTTTGCTTGACCTTCTACTGATGATGGTAGGCCCTATTCTCTGATCTGTTGTACTTCCACCATCTGATGAATCCATCTAATCATATGGTCAGGCTCTCCTTCAAGGTCCTGGAGAAATTTTGCCACAGATAAAGCAAGCTGAGTAGGGAAGACAACCTCTGTTCCATAAACAAGTTGGAAAGGTGATATGCCCAAGGACTTCTTCGTTGTCACCTGGTCGGCCCATAGAGAAAATTTGAGCTTTGAATCCCAGGCTCTTTTATTGTCTTCCAATAATTTTTTAATGAGCTTGATCAGACTTTTATTGGAAGACTCTGCCAGTCCATTTCCTTGAGGATAATAGGGAGTAGAGTGGATCAGCGAAATCTCAAATTGTTCACAGAACTTGACCAAAGGCTCAGACCTGAAAGAGGCGGCATTGTCGGTGACGATTTTGCTGGGACAGCCAAATCTGGCTATGATATCCTCTAGGAAGTTGATAATTACTTTGTGAGAAGTACTCCTGGTAGGGGTTGCTTCTATCCACTTGGTGAAATAGTCTGTCACAGTTAGGATCCATCTGTGTAGACCGCTTGAGGGAGAATGAATTTTTCCAATGAAGTCCAACCCCCACTGTTGAAAAGGTGTCGAAGCTACTATAGGCTTTAATGGCAGTGATCTGAGCTGTTTCTTTCCTGAGAAATTTTGGCATTTGATGCAAGCTATGATTTCTCTACAGACATCAGCGAATAAAGTAGGCCAGTAATATCCATCCCTGAGGATCTTATGAGCTATGGTTTTCCAGAAATGATTCCCCCTGCAAAGGCCGTTATGGAAATCAATTATAACCTTCTGGGCTTCTCGCGGGTCCAGGCATCTTAAGAACACCAATAGAGGGTCTTTCCATTATAAGGCTTGGTCAATGAGGCAATACCTAACCGCCTTGAGCTTTAAAGCTCTCGCCTTGCTTTTTCCCATTCCATCAGGAGGCTTCAATTCTTGTAAAAAATACAAGATATCCTTGTACCAGGTGCATGCTGCTAGTGGTAAGGCACCCTGAGAATTCTTATTGGTCGACTGAGCTTGTGGATTTTCTGAACAGGCGTTGATGAAGCTAATCCCTAAGGCTTTGCAATTGGATTCAGCTAGCAGCTTGGTTAAACCCTGCCCCTTTATCAACTTAGTGGGCTTAATCTCTAGATCAAACTCTAGGATCTTGGCAATCCACTTACCTCTTCTGCCATCTATGTCGGGTTGTACAAGGATGTCCTTCACAGAGGCTGAAGGAACGTATGTGATCACCTTTGAGTGCAAGACGTAGACTCTGAAAGCTTTGAGAGCTTTTACTAAGGCATAGGCCTATTTTTCCATGATTTCATACCTGACCTCTGCATCTCTTAATGCCTTGCTAAAAAAGGCAATGGGTTGTTCTCGCCCTTCCTCATTTTTCTGCAACAAGACCGCCGCTACTGTGTCAAAAGAAGCAAAAGAGAAAATTATGAATCCTTTGGAATAGTCAGGACTGATCAGCACAGGTGCCTCAATCAATGCCCTTTTTATTTGGGTAAAAGATTCCTTGGGTTCAGAGGTCCATTTCACTTCATTTGCCTTCCTGAGCATGGCTGTGATATGTTTCACCAACTCAGCAAAATTTGAGACGAATCTCCTCAAGAAATTAATCTTCCCTAAAAAGGCTTGAACTTCCTTCTTGGATCTAGGAAGTGACAGGGTTTGAATTGCCTCTACCCTGCTAGGGTCAATCCTCACTCCTTCTTCTGATACTATATGGCCTAATAGCTTCCCCTCCTTCATAGCAAACAAAGATTTTCTGGGATTTAAGGATAGGCCAAACCTCTGACACTTCAAAAAAACTTTTCTCAGATGTCTGCAGTGCTCTCTATCAGACCTGGAGAAGACTGTTATGTCATCCAGGTAGATCACCACAAACTTATCTTTCTCCCCAATGAAGGCTATGTCCATGGCTCGCTGAAATGTTGCCCCTGCATTCATCAATCCAAAAGGCATTTTGGCATACATGAATGTGCCCCAAGGAGTGGTGAAGGTCGTTTTTTCTCTGTCCTCAGGTATGACTGATATTTGATTATAGCCAGAAAAGCCATCAATCATGGATATCCTAGATGCACCAGTTACCCTCTGCAGTATTTGTTCCATATTGGGAAAGGGGTAATTGTCTTTCCTTGAGCTCCTGTTCAGGTTCTTGAAATCAACACAGAGTCTAATTTCTCCACTTTTCTTCCTTACTGGGACCAAATTGGCCACCCATTCGGAATATCTCAAGGGGATGATAATTTGGGCATCTAGCAATTTCTTCACTTCCTTCTCCATGAAAGGTAGTAACATGGGATTTATCTGTCTCAGCTTCTGCCTGAATGGCTTAGCCTCTTCTTTCAGTGGGATCTTGTGTTCAATGAAAAATGTGTCATAAGTCTTGAGATCTTCATAGGCCCATGCGAACACATCGGTGAATTCCTTCAATAACTCAGTATATTCCGCCCTCTGTTCACTGGTAAAGCTGCTTGATAGTTTGATAAACTTAGGTTCCTCCCATGTGCCAATGTTGCATTCGGCTGTATCAACATTCATATTTCAGACACCACCCTTAACTGCCACATCATTCTTGTCGAACAACCTTTCTAAAGGGACTAGTCCCCTTGGAATGTGGTTGCTAGGCAGCTGAATAATCTGGTGATTAACAATTTTATTTAGGAGTATCTTAGAGAGAGGGTCACCTTCGGGATCAGGATCCTGATCAATGTGCAATGCCGAAAACTCATCGACGGTCTGAAGAAATTTTTTTATTTCAAGATCGTCCTCGAATACCTCCCAATGCTTTACATTGTCCAGGATGGATGGTCTGTATCTTATTTCGACCTCACCATGGATCTTCAGCGGCAGAGGGATCCTGAACAGACTAGCAGAGACTGCTAAGGAGTCAACCGAGGTATTTTCTTATCTTGGGATAAAAGTAATGTTAAAAGCTGAGAAGAAATTATCAATCAGGTCCCATACCTCATTTCTGTAACTTCTGAGCCGAGGATGTTTGGCCCGATAAACATTCCTGACCTGTTGGATTATCAATTCTGCATCTACGAACACTGACATCTCTTTAATTCTCATTTCTTTTGCAGCCCTCATACCCAGAACAAGAGCTTCATATTTTGCCACATTGTTGGTAGTTTCAAATTCCAGCTTGTATGACAGGGATATGGTCTCTTGGCAGGGCGATATGAAAATCACTCCAGCGCCTGTGCCTATACTGGAGGAAGATCTGTCAAAGAACATCCTCCAAACAGGGGTGGTTGGAGGAGGTATCTGCTGATTAAGAATGGGATTCTTTCTGATCTGTAAAGGGACCTCAGGAGCCCCAGTGATCTATAACAAACTAGACCCTAAATCAGTGTCAAGTGCAAAGATGGGGTGATTAGTGGGTTTTGCTTCATCACTGACAATATGGGCTAGTTGGGCTTCTCTGTATAACCTCCTGTGTTCCCCTCCGAAAACCGGAATGGTGGTGTATGTGAGATCCATCTGTAACGTTCCTCCAAGTCTTTTAATCCAAGACCTTGACAGCAGCATGCCAAACTTGGGGGGAACGTCAGCTACCACAATATCCATGACCACACTCTTCATGGGCAGCTGAAACAAAGAAACCACCAGGTCTTTGATGACTCCTAGACACTGGACTCTCCTTGAATCGAAAGAATACAAATCATGATAAGCTTTTGTCACCTCCAGTCCCAACTCTTCCATTACTATTTTGGGCATAAGGTTATGGGAGGCTCCTAAATCCATGAGGTAATTATGCAACACTTTATCATGTATGTTCAGAAAGGTGTAGAAGGGAGGGGATGAATCATCTCTGTCTTCTACCATGGGACCTAGGATGACTGTTGGCTTTTCATCTTGGAGATTCACTGAGTCAGAGGGAGGCTGTGGGGATTCAAATTGCGGCAACTTGGAGAGGGACCTTTTGAAATCTTCATTTTTAACGAGTTCAGATAGGGGTACAGGAATTCTAATCTTCTGAATCTCATGCTCAAAATTGAAGGAGGGGATAGGCTTAGAAGCTTCCCTTACCTCAGTGACAGGCTCCTTGGCTGTTGGCAAAGCACTCTGAGTTTTCTTTTCTTTAGTAGTGGCTGCTACAGATTTAGTAGGCCTATCTGCTATGAGGGGCTGGTCTTGGTTGTCAAAGTCTCCTTCTTTCTTTCTTGACTTGATATTGTATCTGTTAGAGGTGTGACCAGCCCTTTCTCCCTTACCTAACTCATGGATTTGGATGTTCATTAGGGATTTTTCATATGCAGACTGAGTCAAATGGGGAAAAGGAGGAGCTTCTTCAACATAATGAATTTCGGGGTTGAACTCGTCTATCTCCTCCCCTCCCTCATGAGTAACTAGGTTATTTTGGAGAGGGGTTTAAATCCTTTGATCTCCTCTGTCTTTTTCCCATTGTTTCCTTGGGAAGGCCTATGGTCCATTGTTATTAGGTCTCCTGAAACCTCTACCATCAGCATTCTAGGGATTTCTGTACATGGGCTTCCCTTATAACTCCCACCTTTCCATTCTAGCAGAAAGTGACTTTAGTACCCTAGCTGTCTCATCTCTCTGAAGGGGCAGGGGAGAGGAACTGAATGAGGAAACTTCAGGCCTCTGCCTGGATATATTTCTACTAACAGTGTTCCTGAGTCGATCAACAACCAATATATTAGATTCTACATCCACGACTGCATCTTGCATATGGGCTAGAGTAGTATCTCTTCTTTCCCTCAACATGAGGCAGAAATCGGGATCAAAGGCGCTGCTAGCATAAGTGATCTTTGTAGAGGCTTCGGAGGGTTTTATCTCAGCAGGGATTTTTTTGTACATTTTATTAAATCTCTTGGAGAAGTCGGAGACAGACTCTCCTTCTTTTTATTTCAAAGACCCAAACTCTGTCATGTAATACATGAAGTCTTTTTTATCTCCCTAGTGTCTTAAAAAGGCATTATCTAAAGCTTTGATCCCATCAATAGATCCAGGAGGCAGGGCCTTAAACTATTTTCTAGCCTTGCCTTGGAGACTATGGACAAAAATCCTCATCCATACCTCTGCATGCATGATGTTATTATCATCTGTGAAACTGTAAAAGGCTTCTAGGTGCTCTTCTGCAGTTATGTCCCCCTCACCTGTAAACTTGGGTAGCTGTTTGAGGTAACCATCTGCTGGGAGGGCGGTGAGAGGTTGAGGTAACACAAGGGGAGCATACCTAGCGGCTATGATGGCCTCCATTCTGGTCATTGGGGGATTTGCTCCTGCCATAGGGCTATTATGTGGAGGAGAACTGAGAGGAGAAGGAGCTCAAAAAGGGGATACTGGGGATGAGCTTCTAAGGGGAGTGGGAAACCATAGGAGCTTTAGGGAGAAGGCTAGCGAGCTTAAGTCGGCTGATGTTTCCCTTCGCGCAGAAGCAACAACAGTAACAAGAGGAGGAGCGGTAAAGCCAGGAGTGGGCAAATCTTCTATGGTCCTGGGTTTACGCCAAGGTACAACTTCAGGAGAAATGGGAGTGACAAGGATTTCTCCCTCTAATCCTAGACCAGGGGGGGAAACCTCAGCAGGAACACTCCCGAAATTCAGGAAACGGGAGACTTCAAAAAGCGGTCTGCTAGGAAACAGAGGAGGAGAAAATGGAGCTCTTACAGAAGGAGATGGTAGATTACCTGGTTCAGCGGCAATAGCTTCTCCTTCAGAGGCTTTTCCTTTTCCAAGGATCACCTCCCGATCAGTCTCAGGTGTAGCTAGAGGCAGCTGTGGATGGGACCGCATGTGTCTGCCTCTGAAAGCCACAATTGACACGATAGGTTCACCACAGTGGAGTCGTCAGGTGCACAGTAGAAATCTTCAAGGGCTCTAATGTCTGATGCACCTTCAGAATCAGAAGCTCAATGTCGTTCAATCCCAGGGAAGATTTTCAACTTTGTCCCCAGCAACGGCGCCAGAAATGTTGGTGACGGAAGTCACTCCTGGATTGTAGCAGGAGCAGAGCCCGACACCCATCAGTTTTATGTCACGATATTTTTAATGGGTGATCAAATGGGTAGAGACTCGGGAAGATATCACTCAAACTCAAGGACTGGATCCGGCATGTGAGGAGCAAAGGAGGTCTTGATCTAACTTCAGTCAGTGGGTTGATTTGAACATGAGCAGGTTGAAGACTTGGTGAGAGGAGTGGACAAACTACCTCAGGCAACAGGCCTTTCAGTAATTTGTAGAAGAAAAAACTCTGAATGCGAGATCCTCTGGTTCAGAGCTTCAAGAAACTGAAAGGGGGGACTTGACTGGATTCTCCAATTCCAAGTCATTCAGTGTTAAGAAAATCACAGGGACTGATTAGAAAGGATGTAACTATTATAGTGATCAAATCTGCATCATCCTATAACAATTACAACTCGATTGGATTCTCCAATTCCGAGCCATTCTATAACAGTGTAAACAAAGACGTGAAAGAAACTAACATTCATAAGATAAGAAGTCTCAAGAGTCCACCCATAACCAGGAAAACAATGCTTCATTAAAGTTTTACCATTGGGAGCGTTGCTCAACCATTGATCCCTTACAAAATACAAAGACTAAGTTTATATACTTAGAGAAAATCGCCTAACATCGGCGTGCTCAGTTGTCTAGGCTTGGTGTCCTGTCAGCCAAATTCGGACGGGTATTCTTTGTCAGACGCCACCTTTACTGTGCATGGCTCCTGCAAGGGGAGTAGCTAAGCCATTAAGTGCCGAGCTAGCGTGTGCAGACCTCCTTCGGCTGGTCGAGGACTCGGCATGGCTTCTTTAGAAAAATGGGTACACAGGACCCTCTCGAGCAGACCGCTTGCCAGATTATCCATACTTTGCACTTAATGCCTGAGGAGAGGTTTCAACCACCCCTTCTCATCTTCATTTACTCCAGGTGAAAACCAGGATCGAGGTCGGATCAGATGGCGCATGGAGATCACGATGATCCTTTCGGCGACTAGACTTGACACCTTTGGCCCCTTTTTGCACAACTCCTTTCTTTCCCAAGTGACCATGGGCTGTGACCCTGTGTCTATTCCCAAAATGCTTTCGGCGTTCACAAATGGGAGGAGTTAATCCTTGCTTATTCACATCTACGATGAGCGAAACGCCAAGATGGCCTAATTGGGTGCCACACATCCCTCTCAGATCTGACGACCCTGGACTTACTCGGTGATGTTGTGGGCTCGGGTCCTGGACACTCCCGGCACCTCACGCATCGGGAATATGACGGGGCTATTCCTTGCATTTCGAAGTCGCGATGGGCGAAAAGGCGAGGAGCCTAATCGCGCGCCAGGTGTCTCCTGTGGATGAACGGCTGAGGCTACTTCGCGATACTGCGGGCCCGACTCTAGGCACTTTCAACACTCCGGGGTTCGGGGTTTCGAGATGTGAGATGATGAGGGACTTTCACCCTTTGAAGTCCCGAATGCCGATATGCTGACTAGATCTCGCACTATGTGTCGCGAGATCGGACGACCCAGATTCAATCTTGGCATATAGTTGCTTTCTTGGACGCTATACATCGGTCAACTTGGTAGCCCCGATATCCCGATGACCGTTGATCTGCTCTCATGGACGAATCTGGGTTGTTGACAACGTAGTGTCACCCGCCCACTTGATTGGAAGCCTTAAAACGAGATTTTTCCATGCTACGCTCGGGCGCTTCTCGTGCAACTTGCAGACCCGAACACTCTTGTGCCTATGACAAGAAATGTCGCTAACAGTATGAATTATGATGTCTTATGTTAGGCAACAACTAGGACAACTCTATGATGTCTTATGTTAGGCAACAACTAGGATAATTCAAATACATAGAGTAACATTACAATTTTTTTCACGTTGAATTGGTGATGAAGTGTATAAAATAATTATAGTTAAACAAGTTTCAGTTGGGTGGGATTAGTGATGGTGTGTAAACAAGTTTCATTTGGGTGGGATTAGATTAGTTATATTGTTTGGAGGATTCTGAAGATCCACTGTATTGATTATCAGAGGTGGATGTGACCCATCATCAGGATATCTAAGTTTGGGTAAAGATAAACCTGAAGGGAAGAGATAAATAGTAAACCTACTAAAAGTGGAAAAGTCTAAAATCTAAAATCACTCTAAAAATCTAAAAATATTTTTAAAAGATTAGAGTTTTAATAAATTATTAATTAAATTATAAGATTTTTAATAATTAGATTGTGTTTGTAGCATACCAATTAATCAAATATCTTAAAAAAAATAAAATATTATTAGTTGAAGAGTGTGTATGGTTAGATCTCTCTAAATTCTAATATACTTATTTGTATCTTAATATGTATTCTAATATTTTTCTCTTAAGTTTTTAAAGCATCTCTTTCGTAAAAGCAAAAATGTGATATTCTTTAATATTATAAAACAATGTTTCAACAACACAAATTTATAGGGAAAAAAATAAATGAAGTTTTGAATCTTATTATATGTATTTTAATATTTTTTTCTTAAGTTTTTAAAGCATTTTTTTCGTAAAATAAAAAATGTGATATTTTTTAATATTATACTAGCACAACCACATAATTGTGGCTGATCAACGCCGAAAGATTGATAAGATGAAAAGAATCCTTAAAAGAATATATTAAATTTTATTATTGATTAACAAATAAACGGTTGGGCTTCATTTATCTGGTGTTAATATTTTAATTTATGTTAATCACTTAGGTGGCAATCAGTTAGCTATCAAAGTAATTTTTAAATATGATTAGGTAAATGTAAAAAAGTAAACACATAAACGGATGTCTTTATAATAGCT
>ML783060.1:0-35427 GCA_009831015.1 Picea engelmannii
GGGGGGGGGTGACGTGTGGGCCCACACGAGCTCGTCCCTCTGCCCATTATCACTAGCACAAACCTGCGCACTGGTAGCTCGGTAATGTCCACTCCTTTCGATGATGTAGAAGAAACAATTGTGGTTGATGATGATGAGGAAGGTTCAAGTACAAATGAGGATTCATTTGCCACCCCATGTAATGAATTCCCCTCATTCTGATTTGATTGTTGAAGTTATGATGGAAAACTCACCTCATATCAGGCTTGCATGGAGGGGTTTTCATTTGGGTTCTATGTCCATCGATTTGGTGCTAAGATATTGTTGTTGGTGGCTTAAGAGTTGGCTAGTTGGTTTCATTTTCCCTCTCATCATGGCTTTGAGTTGCATCAAAAGAGGAAAGGGTCATGCACACACCAGGAAAGTTGCCTCAGAGGCAGTAGCAACTGCTACTACCTATGCCACTGTCATAGATCCCCATTCACAGGATTTCATGGACACAATTGAGGAGGATGTGAAGGTAATTGGGGCCCATCATGAGGACCAAGAGGTTGACATGTAGGTAGCCCCTTTTGTTCTTGATTTGGGATCTAGTATTTCCAGAGACACACACACAAAAAAAAACAGAACTGTGGAGTTGTGTTAGCATACACATTTTTTTGTGGCTCAGGAAATGCTGGCCAAAGAGACAGAATTCAAACACCTTAGGCTCATAGTGGATTCTCTGGAAAGGCAGAACAAACTCCTACTTACTATGGTTTCTTGGCTGGTCAAAAAGCAAGGAGGAAACTTGCAGGTAATCTCAGACTTCCCCGCCTCCACTTCTTAGGTGCCTCCTGTGGGGTCTCACGGCAATGGATTCTTTCATAATGGACCCTCAACACCACCAACATGATGATGATGACGATTTCTACTACTTTTAGCTCTTTGTTTGAAAGTTGTTTCTATGTTTTTCACTGCACTAGTATAGCTATTCAGACTTATGATAATAAGGGGGACTTTTCCAGTTTGTTTTTTTATTACAGTTTAATATGTCATCCTAGTTTCCCTATGGGTAGACCAATACGTTCTCTAGTTAGTCAATTTTGGACAATGACTTGCTCAGGTTGTTATAACATTTTTTTTCACACCCTATGTATCATGCTTTGGTGGCCTAAACTTTCCCTCTGCAGACTTAGTTTCCCCATTTAGCTCAGTAAAAAGTCAAAAATTCAAAATTTTGCACATATATGTGGGCTATGGTTATACAACTTTCCTTTCAGTTATACAAATTTTGTCCTTTCATATGCTAGAAATGATCTGATTCGACTCTTTAATTCCCTTTGGAGGCTATACATTGAGCCATATACAAGCCTTGAAAGAAGGAGAAAAAGTTGAGAGCAAGTACACTCTGGAGAAATTTTGCCTCATATTACATCCTTGAGTCTGCATCCCTTGGTCCTTTAATTCTAAACTCTCCTTATGTTCAACCCCCAAGCTCTACCTATCCTAAGAAGGAAGAACCCAATTACTCCTAGAACTTGTGAGCTTGCCTTGTGGAGGATTGAAGTGGTGAAGGCCCAGGTGGAGGGACTTAGTTTCTCTGTTTCAACAAGTTGTTGATACATGAAGTTGTCACCTATGTACTCTTGCTGATTATATTAATAGAAATACTATTTTCTCATCCAATTATACGTTGCAAATGTTTATATTATTTTCCATGGGTAAATTTTCTATACATTTTAATGGATTATGCTAGTTTATACACTAACATTTCATACAGTTTCTGTTAAGAACCTGAATAGATCTACAAATATAATCACCACAAATACTGAATACACAATAGATCCACAGAGCAAGATAGAAGAAACCACACTATATTATTACCAAACCCTTGAGGTAGGGCAACACTATACAATGGATCATATTATGGAAGGGATCCTCTCATGTTCACTTGCCTCTTCGAGGGAGCATCCTTCTATTGAGTTACCGCTCCAAATACAATATTTCTCTTCATGTTTTCTTACATTGCTTGAACACCTTTATATAGTGCTACCATCACCTAAGAACATTCTAGAGGAGGAATTTTTAGAAGTAGAACCTTCTAAGAAGTCCTCTTTCATTTATTATATCTAACTACCATAGTGGGCCTTATTTAATAATATAGTGGACCTAGTCCACCTTACATTGAATGACCTCCACTATTATCACTATGGGCCCTCTAGGCTCCCCTACTACCTCTCTAGCTACCTTACAGTTTCCATATGATTGTGTATCTTGGATGTTGAGGACAAGTTGTAGGTATCATGCATTGGATTGTGAGCTCAACAGTGGTCTCCTAAGAACGTCCGAAAGAGGTAGACTTCTAGCCTTTCTTTTGTTAGCATTTCCATTTATCTAGCATACTTGAGATTTGAGTCGATTTCTTGGTGTCATTCCATCTATTCTGGTCCTACCCCAAAACATAGAGATTTATTCCTCATAACATAGACCATCTCCACAGACCATGATTTACTGTACATTATGTTATTAATAGAAAAACAAAATCTTACCTACACACACACACACACACACACACACACACACACACACACATATGAATTGACACATCCTAACTAAGGGACAATGACTATCAACCATTGTGACTAGTCAATGTAATAAGTACATCGTCATGTGACATTGTATCATCATCTGTCATATTACATATTCAATATAAGATTTCAATCTATATGGATTATGTTATGTTATCCTTGTTATTTTGGATATTTTATATCTTGGATATTTAATCACAAGAGACACAACATTTATCCTGGGAAACCCTCTAGGGGAAGAAAACCCAGCAAAACTTCCTTATTATAGATAGCCAATACAATTCCAAGAGATAACTCAAACTAATACAGAAGATCCTCTCCCAAAGATGCACCACTCTCTCTCCTTCTTCTCTAACTCCAGTTCTGAAACTTGTCTCCCAATGAGCAAGTGAGTTGGTTTTCTGAGTGAAGCGCTAGCCTCCTTATTTATACAAGATTGGCACGTGTGAAGTGTCTCTTCACTGGCAGGGCCAACTTCTCCAACTGGGTGGTTATAACCACCTTTATTATATTTCGGGGCTTCTTGATATATTCTGGGGCCGACTTCTTCTTTTACCTTTTACAATTACATTATGACCAATCCACAAAAGAGGATTTGATCATTTTACAATAGCCAACATGATCAATCCACAATGAGGATTGATCCAATGAATAATATATCAAATAATAATAGGAATACACTTTGCAGTTACATTATAACAATATCCAGTGACTAAACTTTGTTCATTTCATATATATGCAACATGCATGTATTTAACATGAAAATAGAAATAAAATGAGAATAAGACGTGTGATTAAAGAACATATTGATTTTGAATAACAACAATTAAAAATTTTATTTCGACATTCGTTTTCTATAGACTTATTGTATGTCTTGGTAAAAATATGACTAAAAGTAAATAAAGATTTTGCATTTGCATCCCTCTTCATGTGTACATGTGTATGTATGTCTGTACCTTCATCACATCCCCTCCCCCCATGCCCATAACTCACTCACCCCAAAGTATATGAAAAAATGCAAGCCCATTCATCCCATTGAATCAATATCACACCTCAATTCACAAAACCAATCTTTAGCCTAATATATTCATCACCTTAACCCACTTCCCCAACCTAACCCCACCCATGCTATTTTTTTCTCCCTAAGATTATTATGGTTATTGTTTGACATGTTATGTATAGTATAGTAATCACCTTGAGCAACTTTCATATGGGCATTTGTACAATTAATGGATTCCTAGGAGGTAGATCCTAATTGCTTGTTCGAGATGATGAGGTGTCAATTGACTTCTATATCATTGGTGTGGAATTGATTTATTGTTGTTTTATCATGAATCAAGTTACAATTGTTAAGTCAAAAGTTCTCATTACATGTAATCATCAAAATCCGAAGTCAATGTGGAGTGTGAATAAAATGGTTGATTTCATAATTTGTGAAGACACATGTAGGAGCAACAATCGCTTCTTTCTCCCAGCTTTAAATATGAAGTGCTCTTATCTTTCACAACACCTCACCCTAAAGTCCAAATAAATTAGCATGTACTTCTTGGAGACATTCTTATGATCCTCAAGTGTTAATAATATGTGCTAATAAGTTGTAAATGAAATTAGTTAAGTTGATAGTACAAATACAATAAGTTTGAACCACATACATTGCTACTTTCTAAGTGTTAATCATATATATTGCCACTATTAAGAATTTAAATTGAGATAGTTCTTCCAATATATGACAGTTGATCTATCATTCACTACACATGCCATCAAATAGTGTTTATGGATCCCTACCCTCTTTCTACATATGAAGTGTCGGTATCTCTCACAACCCATCTCCCTAAAGTCCTAATAAATCATGGAGACTGTTTTTGGACCTGTTATGGCACAAGTTGTAGGTTGGGAAAAGCCCGACCCAACCACGAAACAAGTGATACAACTATGAGAATCCTACACCCAATATCACCTCGATGTAGGTCATGCACTTCAAGGGTGACTAGGTCACTCTATGGAGGTGGTCCTGGTGACCCTAGGGGGATTAAGACGAAGATGGAGGGAAGTGGAAAAGAAGCCCCTAGAGGTCAATTCTAGATGGAAAGAAAGGTAGGGAGATATTCCTTGCAATTTAAGTAATAATTGCCCCACAAGTATAGTGCTTTTCTGGATGAGTGTACCTTTCCGAGACACAAGAAAAGACACTTTGCAACAGTATATGTTAGTTGGATCAGCGAGTTAAGATTGTTGTCCCTAATTTGCAGCAGTAGATAATAGTATATATCAGCAAATACATGATACTAGAAGCTTCTCAATAAGTGTTGGAGATCAAGTAGAAAATACAAGAGAAAAACTAGCTAAAGTCAAGATGAAAATCCAAAACTCTAGCACAAAAGATAAGGTTGTTGTAAACACTTGTCTGCAGCAAATGAAATTAGTTAAGTTGATAGTACAAATAAAATAAGTGTAAATCACATACATTGCTACTTTCTAAGTGTTAATCATACATATTGCCACTATTAAGAATTTAAATTGAGATAGTTCTTCCAATATATGACGGTTGATCTATCATTCACTACACATGCCATCAAATAGTGTTTATGGATCCCTACCCTCTTTCTACATATGAAGTGTCGGTATCTCTCACAACCCATCTCCCTAAAGTCCTAATAAATCATGGAGACTGTTTTTGGACCTGTTATGGCACAAGTTGTAGGTTGGGAAAAGCCCGACCCAACCACGAAACAAGTGATACAACTATGAGAATCCTACACCCAATATCACCTCGATGTAGGTCATGCACTTCAAGGGTGACTAGGTCACTCTATGGAGGTGGTCCTGGTGACCCTAGGGGGATTAAGACGAAGATGGAGGGAAGTGGAAAAGAAGCCCCTAGAGGTCAATTCTAGATGGAAAGAAAGGTAGGGAGATATTCCTTGCAATTTAAGTAATAATTGCCCCACAAGTATAGTGCTTTTCTGGATGAGTGTACCTTTCCGAGACACAAGAAAAGACACTTTGCAACAGTATATGTTAGTTGGATCAGCGAGTTAAGATTGTTGTCCCTAATTTGCAGCAGTAGATAATAGTATATATCAGCAAATACATGATACTAGAAGCTTCTCAATAAGTGTTGGAGATCAAGTAGAAAATACAAGAGAAAAACTAGCTAAAGTCAAGATGAAAATCCAAAACTCTAGCACAAAAGATAAGGTTGTTGTAAACACTTGTCTGCAACAAATTATATCAGTCTTATGGCTATAACATTCAATGTATTACAACAAGAAAAACAGCCAATGAAATCCCCTCAAACTTTGCCAAAAAGTGCACTAGGACAAGTAGAGTAAGTGTGCAAACTTTGATAAAAAAACCAGTGGTTGATAAGGGAGTTATTACAGCAAGTAAATTAGGGTTTATGCAGCCCTAATGGTTGAAGATGCAATTTTGTAACATCGGAAATAAGTAGCCACTAGATGGGGATTCCCTAGTGGTTGTGAGGTGCCCAAGGCACATGGAAAACAATCCACTTAGCAGGAAGCAAAAATGACCGAAATTCATGTTTCCCAATGCAATAATTTTATATCTCCAATGCAACAAAGCAGTGACTAGTGCCTTTACTATTGGGTTTATGGAGTCACAAGGAGCTTAGAGAAGCTACCTCCTTGGGGGTGTAATCCATTTTACTTCCCAAGACAAGTTTCTCTAAGCTAGGGTTTAAGCTAAGAGGGTGTATGTCCTTATACTTCTCTTAGCAAACCCTTAATCAATGAGATGAAACAAGGAAAAATGGTGAAGACTATGGTGGGGATGTATGCCCTTATACTTCTCACCTAGCTCCTAGCATAACACAACTTGACTTGAAATAAATGATAGCAAGAGAGTAAAAACCATACCAATATCAAGAGAAATGTTAAGACAATTCACCACAAGAGCTAGAAAGCATCATCCAAAGCTAGCGCTAGGCCTTCCTCCATCAACCATTCATAAAAATATCCATTAAACAAGTGCACAAGAGCTAAAAGAGCTAGAGGCCGAAAATTTCAAACTAAAGCCTCTCACAAGTGGAGAGTTATGATTCAAAATGAGATCTTATGATCTCTATTTATACAAAAATTAGCCAACATGGCTTGTCCACAAAATAAGGAGTGAAACACAAGATTAGGGGTCAACAACCCTAATCTTTCCCCCCTTAATACAATAATATTAAATAATTCACTTAAAATTTCAACTTTTGCACAAATTAAACTCTAATCTAGGATGATGTCACCCCTTTAGGGGATGTTTTGCCACTTTGAGGAGGTCGTTGATGTTGGAGAAACATGGAAGGGACTCCCAAGGCCATCTGTCAAGCATCTAAGTGATCTCATCATGGTGAAAACCCTCTTCTCCTAAAAAATGTCCAAGTGAAAATGAGTGGCACCTCACCACCAAGCCCTATCCCCCAATATCATGATGTCATGCTCAAAAGTGGGACATGTTTCCCCTCCTGGAAAAATCGTTTGGCAAGCAATGGGTGGGTTAGATCATCCAAGTCATCATCAAGGCCGTCCAAGTCATCTCTCTCTCATCTGGCATGCATTCCCCTGGCATCCAACCAATGGGCTTGTAGCCCCATGGAAGCCCAAGCTAGGCTTTTTCTCCCAAAACTGTCCACCAACTAGGTCCTGCAAAGATAAATGAACATGCCCTCCAAGGATCTCAAGTCATAACATCATGATAAGTGGATCCAATCAATAAATGAGCCATCTAAGCATGTGCATCAAAGATTACTATATCAAACAATTAATAGCTCAAAGACACTATGCGACTTGTCAAGCTTAAGTATGGGAGGGTTGACGAGGTGTCCTATTGGGTAGATCTTGTCCTAGGTCAAGGAGAGTCTCCAAGATGTCCCTCTATAAGCCATGTAATGTGTATGAGGTGGATAAGGTCAAAACTCAATGGGCATAGGTCTCATGACATTCTAGGAGTCATAATGTCTCATTCATGGGTGCCTTTGTAGAGGGTGTGTGGTACCTTCGTTCGCAATGCACTTTTTCCAAGCCCATGATTTTCCTTTTATCTTTCTTTCTTTATATTTTATTTCATAATAGCACAAGAAGAGGTTGAAGGTCACTGCCCTGGCGTGGTGACCAGATGGTGGCAATGTTAATATTATGTTAGCTGCGGGAGGTATTTACCTCCACGTGTGAACCTGACGAGAATAGAAGACTCCGGAAAGCAAGAGAAAACCCTAATGAGTTGGCTAATAACCCTAAAAGTCTTGTCGGCTCAAGAAGATAATTTATATTAGGTTATTAACCTCCAAGAGAAGAAGTCGGCCAGAAATAATAATAATATACTGAACAAACACATATCCAGAAGGAGAAGTCGGCCCCAGCAAATCTGGCAAAACCAGTATAAATACAGGGCGCCAGTTCTCATTTGACAGCATCTCAGAATTGCAGACAACAAGTAGTGCGCACTGCAGTTCCCAGTTTGGTGCGCACGTGTGGAGGAGAGCTGCAGGTGCAGCTACTGGAGCTAGCAGTTTCAGTGTTGGCTTGGACTATCTCTTGGCTAGGGTTTGGACTATCTGATCAGCTATTGTTGGTGCGCTATCCTTGGAGGAAGATGCGCTACACCTTGTTTGGCTATCTAGCCTAGGGTTTTCTTCCGGAGTAATTCTCAGTCAAGGTTAAGGTGCTCGGAGGGTGGCTTAGGCCTATGGTTGGGTGACGAGGGTATCGTCAATGGTAAAACGAGCACACCATCTTCTATATTCTAACAGGTTATGGGCCCACACCTCCTTCATTTAGTCTAAACGTTGGAAGGAAACATAACCACTAGGATATTGAGCTCGTTGAGGAATTGCTGCTAGGGTTACTAGCGGAAGCAGCTTCCAGGACACTGCTGCTAGGGTTACTAGTAGAAGCAGCTTCCAGGAGACTGCTGCTAGGGTTACTAGCAGGAGCAGTTGCAGAAACCCTAATCCTCTTGTTGAGGCACCTTAAGTGAATGGATTGACCTAATATTCAGACAGATCAGTGCGCCCTAGCCTAGTGCATCTCCTGGCACTCTCAAAAGGCCAAGACGTGAAGTTTGGATTTCTGGTCAAATCTAGGGTTTGACCAAGTCAAGCAAGCCATGACTAACTTTATGAAGTCTGAGAACAAGTTAGATGGAGCCTCTAACTTCAGAGCGTGGAAGACAAGGATTGACCTCATCCTTGCCAAGAATAAAGTGTTGGATATCGTGAAAGGAAAGATCGTGAAGCCAGAGTTTGAAGAAGAAGAAGAGAAGGAACCGCATAATGTTGCAGCTATGGAGAAGTTCAAAGATGTTGACATCAATTTCATGGGTATCATAGTGGATTCTATAAAAGACCACTTGATACCCTACATCTCCCATCTTGACTCATCGAAGAAGATGTATGATGCCCTAACAAATCTCTTCTTAGTCAGAAACATCGGACAAGTTATGAGTCTGAAGAATGAGCTCCGTAACATGAAGATGAATGATGATGACAACATAACATCATACTTTATAAGCATCTCCCAGTTAAGAGATCAACTACAAGCTATTGAAGAGATCACTTCAGAGAAGAAGTTGGTGAACATAGTACTCAATGGTCTTCCCAAAACATGGGATGCATTTGTCGCAAGCATGAACACAAGGAAGGAGTACCCGACATTTGAAGAACTTTGGACTTGCTGTGCTCAAGAAGAATCAAGGATCAATGCAAAAGAGAAACCCCAAAAGAAGTACGATGATCAAGCCTTCACAACAAGATTCAAGAACTTCAGGAACAAAAGGAAGTTTGGTTCAAGGCGGAATCCAAATCAAGAGAAAGACATTTCAAAAGTACAATGCTTCAACTGTCAAAAGTACGGTCACTACAAGAATCAGTGTCCCGAGCTAAATAAAAGGAAGGAGAAACACGAAGCATCGATTTCCGAAGAAAAGGAACCTACAAAGAAGACTAAGCAGGATGGAAGAGACTTCTTCTTCTAAAAAGGTAACAACACTCTTCTTATTTCTTGTACATATCTTGTTTGCATCGTTTATGTACATATCTTGTTTGCATCATCCCTGCACATATCCTGGAAGATAATGTGTTCCAAGAAGAACTATACCTATGGAAGAACAAACAAGATAAAAAGAGGTATCATTAGATAATACACATGAAAGAATGAAATACAAATCATGTGGAAGCTATTGCAAGATAAGCTGAATCAATCATAAAGAGACTTAGAAGAAGCAAAGACAGAAAGAAGTCAGCAATCAAGAGAAAATTGAAAAAAGACTTATGACGTTTTCTAAAAAGACAACAAGACGGAAGCGTGGACTCTGTTGGACAAGAGAGCCAATTATATATTGAAGACAATAAGGATGCAGATGGAAGCGTGGACTCTGTCAGACGAAGGGAGATGATTATATGCACTCTTATATGAAGCAAGGGTCAGGAGGGAGCTAATCCTATGATCCATTGAAGATGATGAAATATATATCCATGGTAGCAGCTATGAAAAGACAGTATGCATTCAGTTCAAGCACAGAAGAAGACTTCTTCGAAGAAAAGCCTTAAAGTATTCCTGGTTGTCCATCTAGATCCGTGATCCTATGATGAAAGAAAGAAGTGGAATCTCTAGGGCATGGAATCTATAATAAACTCTATGGACCCAAGAGCTGAGGAAAAACATGAAGAAGAACATGAGGATTCCAAGAAAGAAAGAGAAACCAGAATAACCAGTCATTACATCAAGAATCACAAGATTACCAACCTGATATGAAAGCAATCAAACAGAAGATCTGAGAGTTGTGATGAAGAATTGTGTATGGAAAACTTATGAATGAAAGCATTGCAAGATCTAGAACCAGAGGTTCTCCCAGATGGAGGGAGAAGACTATGATGATTACTTGTTCTAGTACACCGGACATATCACTACATGAGCCATTATATCATCCGCAACATCCATGAGTTGGAGTTCTACATCAGATGAATGAAAATAATGTTCTCCAGAGAAATTGAATAAAGAGCGTATGAAGAGCAATCTCAAGACTTTGAGGCATACCATAAAGAGACTCTTGTACACAGATAGAAGAAGATAACTTGGTGGAGAACCTCCAGTGCATAACAGAAGTGTGGTGAAGATTTCCTATAACATCAAGATGACTACTCAGTAGATCGGATCTCATGATGACAGAAGAAGTGCCACATGGATATGTTCCATCTTTCCAACTATAATATACTCTATCATTCAGATCTACATGAAGCCTTCACAGTGATTCCAGACTAAAGTACATTTGAAATCAAGCATTACATTATCCATGATGAAGTCCAAAAAGGAGAAAAAGGTTCTCCAATACATATCTCCACATATGAGCAGATAAGCAGACATTTTGGCAAAACTTCTATCCAAGATGAAAGATTTTGCGTACTTAAGCTAGAGCTTGTGGAAACAACTTCCTTCTTATTGAAAAAAAAAAAAATGACTCTCCAAGTTAGGAGGGAGCACTTAAAACATTCATTCTTCAAAATTGAAAAATAGTCCATCTTGGACAGATGCTTTCCTGTTCGGAAAGTGGATTGAGATTTCTGACGGACAATGACTTTCCATTGTGGTTAACATGGGAAGTAGTTTGATTGTTGATGTATCATAGATAGCGACTTCCCATTGTGGTTAACATGGGAGTGGTCTAGGGCAGTCCCTCTTCTTGAGGGTTACTCAATAAGACTGGCCCACCTCGCCAGACAACGATTTCTCATTGTGGTTAACATGAGGAATGGTCCGTTTTGGAGGTTGATGCAGGACAGTCTTTTCCTCTTGTGGTTAACGGAGGAAATGGTCTGGACAGTCATTCCTTAGGGTTTATACATTCTCTCCAGGGCACACTTTGATTAGTGTAGGAGGAATGGCCCAAGGTGGGGAATGGTCCAGGTTCAGCAATCAGGGACAGACATTCCTTAGGGTTATACATTCTCTCCAAGGCGCACTTTGATTAGTGTAGGAGGAATGGCCCAGGGTGGGGAATGGTCCAGGACAGACATTCCTTAGGGTTTATACATTCTCTCCAGGGTGCACTTTTATTAGTGTAGGAGGAATGGCCCAGGGTGAGGAATGGTCCAGACTCAGACATTCCTTAGGGTTTATACATTCTGTCCAGGGTGCAATTTGATTAGTGTAGGAAGAATGGCCCAGGGTGAGGAATGGTCCATGCTCAGAAATCAGAAACAATCCTTCTTCCTTGTTTGAGAAGAATAGGGTAGATAGCCCATTGCTGATGAGGGCGGATATTCTTTCAAATCTCACAAACGTGAGTGAAAGATTGGCAGAGATGATTCAGTTTATTTTTAACAATATTTTCTGTGCAAGATGGAATCAAATGATTGTTATGGAGACTACCTGTCTCCAGACAATAGAGATATACTACTGTGGTGGATATGTTCCACTATTTTGAGGCAGATATTCTTTCAGAGCTCACAGATGTGAGTGAAAGATTGGCCCAGATAATTCAATTTATATCATAACATTGTTTTTGTGCAGGTTGTTGTCAGATGTTTGTTATGAAGACAGTAGATATAGACTATTGTGGTGGATATGTTCCACTGTTCGTGAGGCAGATATTCTTTCAGAGCTCACAGATGTGAGTGAAATATTGGCCCAAATAATTTAGTATATATCATAACATTGTTTCTATGCAGGTTGCTATCAAATGTTTGTTATGAAGACTGTATGACAGTAGATGAGGACTACTGTGGTGGATATGTTCCACTGTTCGCAACCATACGTTGTTGATCAAGTACTTGTGTATTACTTGGTGTGGTAGTAAACCACTGGATTGTAGTTATGTACTACTATGGATAGACACATTTGTGTTCTATTTCTGTTCTAACTATCTTGAAGACTATCAACAATTTATTGAAAATAATCACCATCCAGACGAATGATGAACAGAGATTTTCCAGACGGAAATTGGTTCAGAGCATTTACTCCTCTAGATTATAAGAGTGGCTCTTGTATCACTCTATGGTATGAGTGACTTATCCAGCATCATGTCTAATTACTCAGATGAAGTATGGTTTCGAGAGATGATGCAACTAATGGTGATAGTGATGCTCATGATCTAGTCATGAAATAGTCTAGACGACTATATTGATGCTACTGGGTAAATGGTATGTTTTTGTGCTCAAGTCCATTACCTGTAATACCTCCCTAGCTAGGAGGGAGTGTTAATATTATGTTAGTTGCGGGAGGTATTTACCTCCACGTGTGAACCTGACGAGAATAGAAGACTCCGGAAAGCAAGAGAAAACCCTAATGAGTTAGCTAATAACCCTAGAAGTCTTGTCGGCTCAAGAAGATAATTTATATTAGGTTATTAGCCTCCAAGAAATTTATATTAGGTTATTAGCCTCCAAGAGAAGAAGTCGACCAGAAATAATAATAATATATTGAACAGACACATATCCAGAAGGAGAAGTCGGCCCCAACAAATCTAGTAGAACCAACATAAATACAGGGCACCAGTTCTCATTTGACATCATCTCATAATTGCAGACAACAAGTGGTGCGCACTGCAGTTCCCAGTTTGGTGTGCATGTGTGGAGGAGAGTTGCAGGTGCAGCTACTGCAGCTAGCAGTTTCAGTGTTGGCTTGGACTGTCTCTTGGCTAGGGTTTGGACTATCTGATCAGCTATTGTTGGTGCGCTATCCTTGGCGGAAGATGTGCTACACCTTGTTTGGCTATCTAGCCTATGGTTTGCTTCCGGAGTAACTCTCAGTCAAGATTAAGGTGCTCGGAGGGTGGCTTAGGCCTATGGTTGGGTGACGAGGGTATCGTCAATGGTAAAATGAGCACACCATCTTATATATTCTAACAGGCAATGCCACCCACAAATGCCTAATGGAAGTAAGAAGGTTGGCTCGTGATGAGACCCCCTTTCTCTCAGCCATGCAACTGAGAGTCACTACCCTAGTTTGGTGACTAGATAATGACAATGTCATACCACTAGATATCCATGGACGTAATAGGTCAGCTCGTGATGAGACCTCTTATCCTTCAATCTACCTTTTAGGCATTTATTTGTTATATTATGGGTCCCCTTTTATTCAAAGATAAACATTTTATTGCTTTCTTGGGTGATCCCTGGGAAAAGCATCTAGAAGGTTCATATATGGCTTTTATCCTTTACCCAACACCAACCCCTCTAGGCCTTTATCCCCTTCTTCCCATAGAATAAAGGACAACCCCTTCTTGGGTCAATACACCCTAAAATCCCAAGAGATAAGGAAACAAAGGGGAATAATGATGGAAAATGGTAAGTATGGTTGGAAACAGTACGATGGCTCATTAAGGGATTTCTGAGAAGCAAACCCATTCCCAAAGAAGACCACTTACTAGGGCACAATGTCAACCACCAAGGTGAAGCAGGGCAAAAGACATAATGTCCAAGCACATATCATGAAATCTAGAGAAATACAAAATACAACATAATCAAATGGCTTAAATATTGAAATGATGCTCACCATAATACTGACTTGTACCTCATGGAGCAAGGCCCACTACCTTCTGAAAGCCAACTGGTGTGGTGGATGTCATATGTAAACCTGTGACCATCTGTGGTGGTGAGTGGGTTTCCCACCTGTACAAAGGGTATTGCTAGTCTTGTAGTCTCTCGACACTCCATATCTGCAACCTGAGGACCTCGAGACATCATCTCCCTAGTTATCCACAAAATGGGAATAACAGGACCCTCTAGTGTTAATAATGTGTGTTAATAAACTATAAATGAAATTAATTAAGTTGATCCTATAAATATCCTAATTGTGAATCACATATATTGCTACTTTCTAAAGGTCAATCATATTAATCATCATTACTAAGAATTTGAATTGAGATATTTCCTCCAATATATGATTGTTGAATTGAGATATTACGATAAAAAAAAGTACTTATAGATTTTTACCCTCTTTCTACATCTTGTCTTCTCATGTTTGACCCAAATTCAAAACATCATTAGTAGGATATTTATAACATGAAATATTATACGGGAAGAAAAGAGGATTCAAACATGAGACCAAGTGAACTAAGTGTAAGAAGCCATAGTCAAACATGAGACCAAGTGGACTAAGTGTAAGAAGCCATAGTCGACAAAGGAGATAAAGGCAACATGGGTAACACATTTTGAAATCCACGATGTTGAATTGTATTAATGCAATTTGTAGTAACTTGTAACTATGAAACATCTAGTAGCATATTAAAGTAGAATCCTAACATCATGCAAGGTAGTAGAAGAATGGGTTTAGAAGAAGAATGAAAAAAGGAATATGATATTTCAATGACATTTAGTTAAATAAATTTATATACATATTGGATGTTCTTTGAATATATAAAGTATTCTTTTGTATTTTAATTACAAGTAAATATCTTGAATTATATGCTATCTATCGTTCTTTTAATTTCCATTTGTAAAGTAGCTTAATATTATTAATGTCTTTGGCCCTTTGGTGGTGGGAAAAAAGGACTAGTATAAAATATAAAAAACTGCAATAGTTAGATCCCAAAATGTTTTGGTGGTGGGAAAAAAGGACTAGTATAAAATATAAAAAACTGCAATGATTATGTGAAGAAAAAGATATACCCATAATGAGAATTCAAGTCAAATGGTGGATCAACCATCAGTGGTCCTTAACATATGAGCCTTATACCATTCAATGGAACTCACAATATGCAAGTGGAGCTTTGGACACTATGTTGACAGAGCATTAATCTGTCCCTTGGGTTCTATTCCCATTATAGTATGTGCCACTTGAATGGCATGTCAAAAGAGATCATCTATGTGCAAGTCTTGGGCAGTTTTGGCATAATAGATACCCTCTCAAACCTAACATCTAAACCAAAGAAAGTTTGTGTTATGCACTATAGCCCCTGACCTTTGGGTGTGCTTGAATCAACTTTCAAACAAAATATGAAACCAAAACTGATAAACACGTTTAGAGATGTGAAATGATTTGATTGACAAAAATAGGAGTATTTGTCATAGAGACCAACTTCTCCTATTCTTACCTCTAACTCTATTGGCATTGATTTATTGCAAGGTTTAGAATGGGAAATCATAAAACCATTACAATCCTTGATTATGGTAAAGAAGTTGGCTCTTACAGTGATTAAGTTTCCATCGAGTATTGCCAACCCATTATTGGTGGTTTCGCATGTTGTTTTTCTTCATATGAGATATGATCGATATATTATTACAATGATGAGTGTTCCATATATAGGGAACATATGGTAACCATCCATGATATCATATTATTATTATTATTATGGCGACTATTTATTATTATCATTTACTTATTATATATGATATTTAATAATCAATAATTATATTATTAATTATTATTCTAAGAGAATGTTTTCTCGATGTTCTCCAAACATCAACACTCCCTCTCAACGAGGGAGACATTTTGCATCATACCAAGCTTGTCTTTGAAGTACACAAACTTCACCCTAGACTCATGACACTTGTCAGTCAGTTTTGGGAGACGTCTCTCTCCTACCTGAACCGAGGAGAAACTCCTTATGTGGCTCTCCCTCTGAGCCAATTAACTCTCTCTAAGATCAGGCTCACTCTGGGTCCGCATGTAATAGCATATAGCATATTGAGTCTTTATTATTCCTTGTCAAAATCACCATGACTAAGACAAAGACCACACCAGGATCTTTCACCACAAGTACACACATGTGAGTGAATGTTAGTCTGATGCTAACTGACACGTGGAAAGCACTTCAAGCACCTCGAGTCCATATTATTCCTTGTCATGATAAAGGAAGGACTACGTCTGGGCCCATTTACCACAAGTGCACCTTTATGATAAATGTATCCTATCTCCCTTGGTCTACAGCCCAATCTAGAAGAAATTATGTCCGATGTTGAAACATCAACACTCCCTCTTAGCTAGGGAGGTATATTTCCATAGACAGTCTCTGCTAATGGTACACAACCACCATAGTAGCAAAAGGTTTGTCTCACATGACACTCCCATGTGGACTTCTAGAGGTTACTCCCTCTAGGAACACTTAGGTTCAACACCCCATAGTGTGTGACGTCAATGGTCAACTCCCTTGACATGTCCTCATGTGCTCTCCACATAGGATATTGGGCTATAAGCCCAAATGCACTTATCCCTTCTCGAATAAGTGTCCTCATAGATCAACTCAACTCAATTCACAGAGGAGTACAATTTGGAGAATGTTTTTCACACATGGCACTCCCATGTGGACTTCTAGAGGCTACACCCTCTAGAAACACTAGGGTCAACTCCCAAAGTGTGTGACATCACATGTCAACTCCCTTGAAATGTCCTCGTATGCTTTCCACAAGGGACGTTGGGCTATAAGCCCAAACACACTTATCCCTTCTTGGATAAGTATCATCACAGATCAACTCAACTCAATCACAGAGGAGTTCGATCTAGAGAATGTTTCAGGAAGTTGCAAACATCAACACTCCCTCTTAGCGAGGGAGGCATTCCCTGCCACGTCAAGTCTTTCACGGAAGTACTTGAACTTCGTCCTAGTTTGGTAAGAACATCAACAACCTACTCATCTGTAGGAAGGTACTACACCAATACTTTCTTCCTCTGCACCATGTCTCGGATGTAATGGTACTTGATCTCAATGTGGTTTGATTTGTCATGAAACACTGGATTATCTAAGATCTTCACACAACTTTGGTTACCATAATGAATAATGGTGGAATCCAACATATGTTCAGATAAATCTGCAAGGAGCTTTTGAAGCCACACTGCTTCACATACTGACATACTTACTGCAATGTACTCTGCTTCTGTTGTGCTCAAAGCTACAAAAGTTCGTTTCCTGCTACACCAAGAAACCATGGAAGATCCCAAAGTGAAGTAACACCCGAAGGTGTTTTTTCTGTCCACTGCGCTCCCTGCCCAATCAGAGTCAATATTCCTACCATATCATATCAATATTGGAAGTATATCTCAGACCATGTCCAAATGTGCCTCACAAGTATCTCAACAATGCTTCACAACAATCCAGTGTGTCTATCTCGACTGACTTATAAAATGGCTAAGTGCACTCACTGCATAGAAAATATTTGGTCTAGTGTTAACCAGATACATCAATTATCCAATCAGTTGTCTTTACAGAGTCGAATCAATTTCGTCAGAATTGGAAGAAGACACACTTAGTTTCTTCATATTCGTCACCATTGATGTAGCCACGGGTTTCAAGTTCAGTATCCCAAACTTCTTCAATATCTCAACTGTGTACTTCCCCTGACTCAGGAAGATCTCACCAGTTCTCTACCACACCTCTAGTCCTAAGAAGTAGTGCATCATACCCAGTTCCTTCATCTCAAACTTAGAGGCCAATGCATACTTGCATTCAACAATAAGGCTCTTTGTATCGGTGAGGAATAAACCATCAACGTAGAGGAACAAAATCAGGGACTCACCATTAATAGTCTTGTAGTATAGGTTGGGATCGACAACACTTTTGTTGAAGCCTAAAAATCATCAGGTGTCCATCAATCCTCACATACCAAGCTCAAGGTGGTTGCTTGAGTCCATATAAGGCCTTCTTCAACCTGCACACATGAGACTCCTCGTGTATCACAAAGCCATCTGGATGCTCGATGTATACTTCTTCCTCAATCTCTCCATTGAGAAATCTTGTCTTTACATCCATCTGATGTACTCTCCAACCCATGGATGTTGCAAGGGAAATAATCATCCGGATAGAAGTGTATCGAGCAACAAGAGCAAATGTCTCCTCATAATCTATTCCCTCCATCTGAGAGAATCCTCTAGCAACAAATATCATTTTGTGCCTCTCGATGCTCTCGTAAACTATGTGTTTGATCTTGTAGATCCATTTCGAAGTCACTACATACTTCCCCTCAGGTCTCGGAACAATATCCCACACATCATTTTTCATGATAGATTGATACTCCTCCATCATGACATCTATCCATATTGGATGACTAGTTTCCTCCTCATAACAGGAAGGCTCAAAATGAATGATGTGGCTCATATCTGTGGCATATCATGAATATCTCTAAGGTCTCTTTCTCACTCGGAAGGTACCACGAGGAGCTGCATATCCTTATGCCTCCTGCAGAGTTTGACAAGCCCATGTAGGTCTCTTTGGACCTACTGCAATATCTCTGGGAACATCAAGTGGAGCTACAGGATCAACGAGATCAATTTGATCAATCTCCATGTGAGACCCTCTAAATCTCTTAAAGAATGTCTCCTCCTCAAAGGTAACATCTTTGCTCACCTCAATATGTCTCTGACCAGGGATGTAGATCCGATATTCATTCGAAGACTCATTGTACCCCACAAATGTACCCTTTCTGCCTGAAGGGTCTAGCTTGGTCCTTTTCTCCTTGGGTACATGAATGTATACTCAACACCCAAATATCCTGAAGTGTCTAACCTCAGGCTTCACTCCGGTGAAGGCCTCCTCGGGAGTCATGTTCTTCAAGGACTTATGTTCTGAACATACACTACAATCATGATGCCTCTGCCCACAAAAACATAGGTAAATGTTGATCATGAATCATCGCCTTGACTATCTCAACAATAGATTTGTTCTTCCTCTCTGCGACCACATTCTGTTGAGGGTTGTTGTACTCCCTCTTGATCCCTGCCTCAAACATCTCTAGGACAAATCGAGGTTCCCTCGTGGAACCAATGTCCCCCAAGATATATTGAGGTTTCCTCGTGAAACCAATGTCTTGGTTCCTTCATCTAGTAATCGGCTAATTACTCTACAATCAACTAGTAGCATACTGCTACTACCATGCCATTGGTAGTTCAAATCATTCGCCACATTCTTGATGTCCACACCCTCAACCCGCAGGTCAGAAGGTCCACATCAACACAGGATCTTTCCTTTCACACGGCCCGAAGAACTCTAACCGGTCCTTCTATTTCCCTATCAGGAAATCTGCACCCACAACAAACTCTCGCGGGATCCCCTCTTTACACTTGGAAGATCGGACTTCGCAACTTCGCGAGGTCAGTGGTCAAGCGTTGGACTCTCGAATCCCCGAAACCCGACAACAGTCAACGTTGACCCTTTCCTTCTCCTTTCGGGTTTTTCCCTATCGCAATTTCGATGATCGCGATGTCAAACAACTTGGTTCTCCGACTCCCAATTCCCGATTTGTCGAAACTCCGATACACGCGCGAGTTTGACTTTTCAACGCTTCACCTCATCGGCATTTCGGACTTCGCAATATCGCGAATCCTGATGCAAATGTTTCGGGACTTCTCGCCACGAAACTCCGAAATAGGGTGCCACCTGTCCACCTCGCTGACTTCTCTGTGGCCCACACAATTCCACTTAACTGTCGGGATATCGCATTTCGTGATATTGCGATTCCCGTTGCAATGTTTACGGGACTTCCACCCACGAAACCCCGATATACGTATCCACGTGTAAATCCGACGGCCCTTGCGGCTTGGATCTACGGTCCTGCCCCTCCTGAGCTTTGAACCTTTAGGGATACTCGCGGTAACTCCCTTGCTTCTCTGTGAGATCTGACAGCTCACGGAAATTTGTGAATCCTCCTCAGAGAATTCTGACCGTCTGTTTCTCCTGGTTGATTTCTTCGAGACGAACCAAGTATTCCTCCGTGAAAACTTGTCCACCTGCACGCAACTCTGCAACACCTACAGAACACTCCACGACACTAGTTTTATGTGCTTCTCTTCGACGATTTCTCGAAGGTCCTATACCTCCTGAGCTTTCTCTCAGTGTCGAGTCTTAAAGAAGAATCTTGCGTGCACTCCTTGCGGCAACCTTCAAACACTCCTAAGTGTTGAATCCCTTTGACTCAGCGCACACCTGCAGCAGCAGTCTCTAAATGCTTTGCTCAGATTTGCAACTCTGGGACTTTCCTCGGCCTGCACACTCCTTGCACGGCTCCTGTGCTCAACTGCACTTCTGCGTGAATGAGAACAAAAGCTAAACTACTTGAGTCCTTTGTCAACGCACTCCTTGCGGACACTTCGATTGCACTCCTTGCAGGAACCTTTGGCTCAGATAGAGAAACAATTGAAACTCATTCCTACTTCCTCTCAGACTTCAAACTCAAACATGAAATCATATACACAACATATAAAGCAAATGCATAACAAGAAGCAAACATTCATGAGCATATCATTCAGCATCAATACACAAAGAACAAACACAAAACCATGAATTTGAATCAACCTCTTCCTATTAATCCAAATGCCTGTACATGGGTGTTCTTACACAGCTCTCTGCATGCTCTTGCTCTAGTAATGTTACAATACACAATGAGGGTGTCTATATCCCGTTTCCCTCTTGCGCTCTAAAACTATCTAATCTACACATTCAATTCTACCTACTTGCATTAACTACTTTAAATGCCTTCTACCTACTAAGGACAAGAGCAAATAGCTCAAGGTCCATTTACATTATACAAGTGCGCTTCATTAATATTGCCACATTTATGTTCGCGCATCAAATCCAAGAGAAATTCAAAATTTTGTGTTGGCGCTTGTCCAGCTGTCCGATTGTCTACGCACTGGCTCGCATGATGTTGGCGATGCTCCTGCATCATACTCCCTCACTTGAAAATTTTCATGGGCTCCTATCCATGAGCTCACGCACGGTCTGTCCATGCTTCTGTATCTCTACTTCAGTCTCCCAGCTGGCATCTTCAACTGGATGGTTCTTCCATTTGACCAGATACTCAAAGTATTATTTCCGCCTGGTCTTCTTGCTCACTCTTTTATCCAGTATGCGCTCCATCTGCGGCTTATCTGCCACTGGCATTTGCTTTGTCCACTGGATCGTTGGCTGCTTATTTCCAGTCCCTATTTCCTCAGCTCTATATGGGTACAAATCCGAGATATTGAATATCAGAGAAATTCTGATCCCATCGGGTAATTCAATCTCATAAGCATTCGCCCCAAATTTCTTTAAGACCTTACATGGTCCGATTTTCTTCATCTTCAGCGTATTATATGTTCCTCACGGGAACCTTTCTTTTCTCAAATGTGCCAGAACAAAATCACCAACCTAGAACTGAAGTTGTCTCCTATGTTGATTTGCTTTGCGCTTATATTCCTGGCTTGAACTCTGTAATCACTCCTTCACCTGGTTGTGAAGTTCCTTCATCGCCTCTGCAAATTCTTTTGTACTAGCGCTTCTAGTCGCAGTCTCTTCTGAATCTCTCAGTTCAGAAATTCCCCTCGGCTGCATGCCATAGACAATCTGAAATGGACTCTGTCCTATGCTTCTGTTAACCGAGTCATTATAAGCAAACTCTGCCTATGGTAATATGTGGTCCCACTGGCTGTGGTGTTATGTCACCAAGCTTCTCAGCAAGTCTCCCAGACTTCTGTTTACCACTTATGTCTGTCCATCCGTCTGAGGATGATAAGCCGAACTAAATAACAAGCTAGTTCCCAGCTTCTTCCATAAGGTCCTCCAAAAATGCCCTCTGAATTTGGTGTCTCGATCCTAAACTATGCTTCTTGGTAAGCCATGTCGAATGACTTCTTTCAAAAACAGGTTCGCAATGTGAGTTGCGTCATTGGTTTTCTGACATGGAATGAAGTGTGCCATCTTGGAAAATCTATCTACCAGTACAAAGATCGAATCACAACCTCTTTGTGTTTTTGGCAACCCCAATACAAAATCCATGCTGATTGCATCCCACGGCCTTTCTGGTATGGGCAATGGTTGATAAAATCCTGCATTCTGTTTCCTTCCCTTCGAATGCTGGCAAACTCTGCATCTGTTCACGAATCTCCTGACGTCTGCTCGTATTCCCGGCCAAAAATATGACTCATTCAGCTTTGCGAACGTCTTGTCGTGACCAAAGTGCCATGCTAATCCTCCACTGTGTTTCTCCTTCAACAAGTTCTCCCTCATGGAGCATTTCGGAATACACAGTTGATTACCCTTAAATAGTAATCCTTCCTGGATCATGTACTCTACCCATTGGCTTCTATCCCTAAGAATTGGATTCTCAGCTGCTTCATACGCTTCCTCAAAATCTTGATCATCTGCGTACATGTCCCTGAGATCATCAAAACCCAACGTTTTGACTCTGAACTCCTGCAATAACAAACACTTCCAGCTCAAAGCATCAGCCAATTTGTTAGCAGTACCAGAAATATGTTTAATCACAAAAGTGAAATTCTGCATATACTCAACCCATTTAACATGTCTCTGATTCAACTTTTCCTATTGAGTCACAAACTGCAATGCATGATTTTCACTGTACAAGACAAACTCCTTCGGGATCAAGTAATGTCTCCATTTTTTCAATGCCTGGATGATAGCATAGAACTCCTTGTCATAAGTGGAGTATTTCACTTTCGCTTCATTCAGCTTCTTGCTGAAGTATGTTATCGGCATGTCTTCTTGACTTAAGACTGCCCCTATTGCAAATCCGCTCGCATCGCATTTCACCTGAAATGTCTTCTGGAAATCCGGCAACACCAAAACTGGTTGTTCCGTGATCTTCCTCTTCAACAGATTGAAACTCTTCTCAGCTTCTTCAATCCAGTGAAAAGACTTGTGTCTTTTCTTCACTGTATCCATCATCGCTGCACTAATTCCACTGAAATTTCTGATGAATTTTCGGTAGAAACTAGTCAATCCGTGAAAACTTCTCACCTCAAAGATATTCTTTGGTGATGGCCAATTCTTGATCACTTCCACCTTATCTGGATCCATCCTCAACTCATTTGCCGAAATAACAAATCCCAAGTAAATGAGCTCTGTCTTCATGAATGAGGACTTCTTCATATTTATTAACAGTTTTTCCTGGTGCAATTTCTGCATCACTGTAGCCAAATGCTTCAGATGCCCTGCCACTATTTTACTGAAAACCAGTATGTCATCCAAATACACAATGACAAATTTTCCGATGAACTCCCTCAGGACTTCGTTCATCAACCTCATGAAGGTACTTGGCGCATTTGTTAAGCCAAATGGCATAACAAGCCATTCATACAACCCTTCGTTGGTTTTGAATGTTGTCTTCCATTCATCACCTTCTCTCATGCGGATCTAGTGATAACCGTTTTTCAAATCAATCTTTGAAAAATACTTTGCTCTACTCAAGCAATCCATCAGATCATCCATCCTCGGTAATGGAAATATGTACCTGATGGTTATCTTGTTAATCGCCCTCGAGTCAGTACACATCCTTCAGCCTCCATCTTTCTTCGGACTGAGTACTATTGGAACAGCACATGGACTCAAGCTCTCCCTGACCAAACCTTTGTCCAATAAATCCTGGACTTGCCTCTTGACCTCTTCATTCTCTTGCGGCGTCAACCTGTACGCGGCTTTGTTTGGAAAATTGGCTCCTGGTATGAGATCAATATGATGACTCACACTTCTAATCAGTGGCAACGAACGAGGTAATTCGTCCACTATTATGTCAGCGAACTCTTCCAACAGTTCCTGAACTTCTTCTGGTAAATCATCTACCCTAGTGCTGGTCAAAACAATTATGGGTTTCCTGACCACAATAAACTATGGATCCTCCTTCTTCTTAACCTTTGTAAGAAGTTCCTTCCCACTCATGAGAAGTACAGTGTTGCTTACATCCGGCTTCACCTCCTTATCCTTGATTGGAAGTAACATGTGTGTCCTCCCATTCTTCTCTAGGGTGTATGTGTTCATTCTCCCATCATGAATCACATTCCTGTCATATTGCCATGGTCTACCCAGCAATAGATGACAAACATCCATAGGAATGACATCACATAATATCTTATCATTATATCCTCCTATCTTAAATTCAACTAAACATTGTTTAGTGACAGTTACCTGGTGTCCTTTTTGTAGCCACGAAACTCTATATGGGCTTGGATGATCAGTCGTCTCCAGCTCCAGCTTCTCTACCATCTCTGTAGAAACGAGATTATCCGTGCTACCACTGTCTACAATGACCTTGCATACCCTATCCTTGGTCTTGCAAGCAGTCCTGAAAAGTCTGGTCCTTTGGACTGAACTCTCCACCTCCTTCTCGAGTGTCAAAAGGACTTTTCGCATCATCAGCGATCTTCCGCCTTCAGCGTCTTCTACCTCAACATCCCGCCTCTGTGCTTCGGCGATGTGAGCTTCTCCAATCTCGTTCTTTTTATCTGGACACTCGTAAGACTTGTGCCCATTCTTTCCACACATGAAGCATGTTATTACTCCACCTCTTCCTCTTCCTCTACCCCTAGTACGAGGAAAAGTGTTATTATCAGCATAATCTCCTCTCTGCTCAGTATGCTGCCCTCGCTGTGAGGTTCCGCCTCTTTCAGTTCGGGTCTGAGGTTTCTTCCAGTCCTCCTTGGGTTTCTGATATTTATCCTGGGCAACTGATTTGCCTCTGGGCTGACTTCTGCCTCGGCCTCTTTGACTCCGCTTTCGGCTCAGCTTCTCTTCATCTTTTAGAGCCATCTGATAAGCATCTTCCACCGTTCGGATGGTTACCATGCTCATCTCATCCTGGATATCATATCTCAGGCCATTCATATATCTGGCTACCCTCTCATCATCGCTCTCCCAATGACCTACTCTGATGTTCAGTTTATAGAATTCCTCAGTGTATTCTTTTACTGTCATCAGCTTCTATCTCAGGTTCTGCATCCTCCTGAACAGAGTAATTTGGTAATCTCTGGGGATGAATTTCGCCTTCATCTTCACAATCATTCTATCCCAACTTTTGATCTTCTGCTTGCCCTTGCAGCGTCTGTCAGCTTGTAGTTCATCCCACCATAATGTTGCATGTCCTTTCAATCTAGTGACAGCATGCTTGACTTTCTTGTCCTCTTCAACATCTTCATAGTCGAAGTATGTGTCTAGAGCTCTAATCCAATCTAGAAACTCCTCTGCATCCAAGTTTCCCTCATAAACTAGAATGTCCATCTTTGCTCTTGCACCCATCCTTGCAATAGCTCTCTGATCAAACGTTCGTTTGATGCATCTTCAACTGCAACTTCTTCTTCTCGTTTAGCCTCAACTTCGCTTTCGAAATCACTAAGATTCCCCACACTGACTGTACGTCTTTGTGTTGTCTCCATGTCTTCGAGTCTAGCTCGTAGATCACACATCTCTCTCTCCATAGCTGGATTTGTCATCTGCCTGCCTCTTCTTCTCGGCATTTCCCTATCCTCTGGTGGATCGGGTGTTTGCATGTCTCTTCTCCTTGGCGGCATAGTGAATTCTCTTTCTCTGCTACAGAAAGCAAAGAACCTTTCTGTGCTCTGATACCAGATTGATGTCGACGCCCTCAACCCGCAGGTCGGAAGGTCCACGTCAACACAGGATCTTTCCTTTCACACGGCCTGAAGAACTCTAACCGGTCCTTCTATTTCCCTATCGGGAAATCTGCACCCACAACAAACTCTCGCGGGATCCCCTCTTTACACTTGGAAGATCAGACTTCGCAACTTCGCGAGGTCAGTGGTCGAGCGTTGGACTCTCGAATCCTCGAAACCCAACAACAGTCAACGCTGACCCTTTCCTTCTCCTTTCGGGTTTTTCCCTATCGCGATTTCGGCGATCGCGATGTCAAACAACTTGGTTCTCCGACTCCCGAATCTCGATTTGTCGAAACTCCGATACACGCGCGAGTTTGACTTTTCAACGCTTCACCTCATCGGCATTTCGGACTTCGCGGTATCGTGAATCCTGATGCAAATGTTTCGGGACTTCTCGCCACGAAACTCCGAAATAGGGTGCCACCTGTCCACCTCGCTGACTTCTCTGTGGCCCACACAATTCCACTGAACTGTCGGGATATCGCGTTTCATGATATCGCGATTCCCGTTGCAATGTTTATGGGACTTCCACCCACGAAACCCCGATATACGTATCCACGTGTAAATCCGACGGCCCTTGCGGCTTGGATCTACGGTCCTGCCCCAACTAAGCTTTGAACCTTTAGGGATACTCGCGGTAACTCCCTTGCTTCTCCGTGAGATCTGACGGCTCACGGAAATTCGCGAATCCTCCTCAGAGAATTCCGACCGTCCGTTTCTCCTGGATGATTTCTGCGAGACGAACCAAGTATTCCCCCGTGAAAACTTGTCCACTTGCACGCAACTCTGCAACGTCTGCCGAACACTCAACGGCACTAGTTTTTTGTGCCTCTCTTTGACGATTTCTCGAAGGTCCTATACCTCCTGAGATTTCTCTCAGTGTCGAGTCTTAAAGAAGAATCTTGCACGCACTCCTTGCGGCAACCTTCAAACACTCCTAAGTGTTGAATCCCTTTGACTCAACGCACACCTGCAGCAACAGTCTCTAAATGCTTTGCTCAGATTTGCAACTCTGAGACTCTCCTCGGCCTGCGCACTCCTTGCACGGCTCCTGTGCTCAACTGCACTTCTGCGTGAATGAGAACAAAAGCTAAACTACCTGAGTCCTTTGTCAACGCACTCCTTGCGAACACTTAAATGCACTCCTTGCAGGAACCTTTGGCTCAGATAGAGAAACAATTGAAACTCATTCCTACTTCCTCTCAGACTTCAAACTCAAACATGAAATCATATACACAGCATATAAAGCAAATGCATAACAAGAAGCAAACATTCATGAGCATATCATTCAGCATCAATACACAGAGAACAAACACAAAACCATGAATTTGAATCAACCTCTTCCTATTAATCCAAATGCCTGTACATGGGTGTTCTTACACAGCTCTCTGCATGCTCTTGCTCCAGTAATGTTACAATACACAATGAGGGTGTCTATATCCTGTTTCCCTCTTGCGCTCTAAAACTGTCTAATCTACACATTCAATTCTACCTACTTGCATTAACTACTTTAAATGCCTTCCACCTACTAAGGACGAGAGAAAATAGCTCAAGGTCAGATTACATTATACAAGTATGCTTCATTAATATTTCCACATTTATGTTCGCGCATCAAATCCAAGAGAAATTCAAAATTTTGTGTTGGCGCTTGTCCAGCTGTCCGATTGTCTCCACGCTGACTCGCTTGATGTTGGCGATGCTCCTGCATCAATTCTTTGTGACTATGCTGCAATCAACCAATAGCACACAGCTACAGCAATGTCGTCCAATAATACGCAATTATTTCCATGTCATAGTAGTACACAACTATTGTCCAATGGTACACAACCACTGCCATAGTTTCACAACTACGTAGCAATCCACTAGTAGCACATAGCTACTAGCATGTTGTCCAGTGGTACACAACCACTTCCATAGTCTCCATGACCATGTGATGTTTCTCCTCTCCCAGTTGTCTTATTCACACCTAGCCACCTCGCATGGCATAGGCAAGACTATGACCATAGCCTCATTCACACCTAGCCACCTCACATGGCATAGGCAAGGCTAAGTTGCAAGTCTTATTCACACCTAGCCACCTCATATGGCTTAGGCAATACTTGTACCCAACTGAGCATTACTCCCTCAGTCACCTCACATGACTAATTAGAGAAACCCTTGTCCAAAGGGGTTAGTCGACGAGAGGAGAGAAAACACCACACCTCCCTCTTAACGAGGGTGGACATTCTAGTGATCATCTGCGATCTGACATCTTAACATCGTCACCTGTGTAGTAAATCTTCATGTGGATCTGCAATATATGCCAGCAACATTGTACATTGTACTTATATATGCCAACAAAATATCAGATGACTTGGCATCTCCATGGATTATTGGTGTCTCCATGGATTATACATAAATTGAACGCCAAATTTCTCATGCTAATGGCAGTCAATTCTGTCGAATGACTAGAGCTGAGGACCCATCTCCTCTACAAATGTATGCTTGCGTCGTTAGCTTGACTCGACTTGTCTTCAAACCAAGTTACTACCATATTTAACTAGAACTGAACACAATTACTTATAAATGGTTGGGCGAGTGTTCTCCATTCATTGGCATCTCCATTCACGCATAAAAGACTACCATGCCTCCATGGCGTCTTGCAACCATGCCTCTTCTTAATTTTTGTAGCCTGGAAGAATCAGTTTCTTGTGGACGACTTCTTTGATCAACACGCCAATAGCATATCGCTACTCCAAACCTTCTAATGTTTTTCACCTTCAGATGAAAGTTTGGTTTACTGTAGAAACAACTTTATCGACGCAGATCTCATTCTACGCAGGTCTGTACACGTAGGGTTGTCTCCTCATGGGTATGCACTTGCACGGCTCCAACATTGTTACCATCCTCTCTTGTCCACGTGATCTCTTTGGCAGACACTCCACACAGTTAACACCAGTCTACAACGCTCCAGACTTCATGTTGAATAGACAGCTCCACTCAGTTTTATGCCACACGTTTAACACATGCCTGGCATGCGGATTCGATCCCACATAGAATGTTTTTTTTTGTTTGTTTGTTAGTTTGTCCGTGACATGTGGGACTAACATGTGGCTAAAAAACTGCGACTCAGGGGCATCTAAGCCGTCAAAATCACCCGGGGATCACACCCGGCCTGAGCCACACCAACCCTTAACATGGCTGGATTTTTTGTCCCCGCAGGTTTCAAACCGGTGACTTTAACATCACGGAGTGCCTTAACAGCACACTCCGTCACCGACTTTCCTACACCTGGGGGACTCCACATAGAATGTCTTACTCACACACTCTTCTCTCATTTTCTTGGGCCCTCCTGTGAAGGAGTTAAGCCCAGTCCTTCTTTGATACCATGTTGTTTTTCTTCATATGACATGTGATCGATATATTATTACAATGATGAGTGTTCCAAATATAGGGCACATATGGTGACCATCCATGAAAGGATGCGTCCCTTGAATAATCAATAACTATTTATTATTATCATTTACTTATTATATATGATATTTAATAATCCATAATTATATTATTAATTATTATTCTAAAAGAATGTTTTCCCGATAGTCCACATTACCAAGTGTACCCAAATGCTTCACATTACCAAGTGTACCCAAATGCTTGATTTGGTTGAGATCAATAGTATGATCCAAACTTTGGCACAAAGAAAACAATTACGTGAGAACCTGCTGGGAATCGGACTTGATAAGCAAGTTCAGCCCTCGGGAAGATGGTCAGTGGGAAAACAGAATTTAAAGCATGACAGCACTAGATCTATGGAGTACATCAATGTTGCCCTTCTAAATTTTACAGGTTATGCTATGTTGATTAGAGCACACAAGTGAAAGAAGTCTGTGTTATACATTGCAGAAACCTCGGAGTGTGTTTCTCAAAGCAAACTTCTAAAAGGAAATGGAACGGACAATGATAGGCAACATGTTTAGACATTTTAAATAATTTCATTGACCCAAGAAAAGAGTCCTCAATATGCTCCTACTTTAATAGGGTTCTACCTGTATCCCAGCTGGTCATCCAACCTCCTCCAGTCCCTAGGACTCCGGGAGTTCATGGGTTGAAGTCCACCCAGCGCACCCTCCGTCAGCACTCATTTCTGTTGTCACCGGTGGCTTCATATGATGTACACTGTCACAGTGATGGATCCCAAGGTTGGGTGAGAGGTACAAATGTAATGCCCCCCAGTGGCAGCCAGCAGGTTATCTAGGACTATCTGGGGGTCTAGACCAGAGTGATTATGGAGGTTATTCCCTGTGGGGAAAAATGCTTATACTTTAATTACTATAGATGCGTTTTAGTGTGATACTTTTTTATATTTCAAGTGGAAAGTTAATACCATCGATCATTATCATTCAAAACAAAATTTCTGGTTTTATAACATTTTGTATTATATTGTCATGAAAATTAATTTGCAAAAACTAATGGTGCACCTGCACTATTGATCATAAAAACCAACTCCTATTCTCATGTGTAATGCCATTGATATCAATTCGATGAAAGTTTTGGAATAAAAAAAATAAGACCTTAACAGTCCTTGATTATGGGAAAGAAGTGGACTCCTACAGTGATAAAGTTTTATAGAGTATTGCCAACTTATTATTGGTACATCCCCCCACCTCATGTCGTGTTTCTTGAAGCAACTTCCGAAAAAGGTGGAACTAACAATGATAAGCAACTTGTTTAGAGTCTAGACATGTGAATGAATCGTTTGACCCAAAAAGCAAATCCTTGCCACTATGCTTCTACTTTTAATTACCACAGATGTGTCTCGACATAAGGCACAACCTCATGGCTTGTCTTGAAGCAACTTCCAAAAAAAGTGGAACTAACAATGATGAGCAACATGTTTAGACGTGTAAATGAATTGGTTGACCCAAAAAGCAAATCCTTGCCATTATGCTTCTACTTTTGATTACCACAGATGTGTCTTGACATAAGTACGATGCCTTTGGGTATTCAAGTGTCAATTTTTAATTACTCCTACTCTCACCTGTAATGCCACTGAGAAAAATTTGTTGAAATGTTTGGAATTGAAAATCATAATTGGAATTATAACAGTCCTTGAACATGGGAAAGAAATTGGCTCCTATAGTGATCAAGTTTCCATGGAATATTGCCAAACCATTAATCATGGTTTTAACTTTTGAGAGTGCAAAAATGGCTGATTTGGTAGGAATCAATCATGTGACCTACAAGGCTACAACTGACACACAAAGAAGACAATTCCTTGAAAACCTGCTGGGAATGAGACTTGATAAGTGGGTTCAGCCCTCAGGAAGGTCACTGCCAAAATAGAATTTAGACCACACTCGGCACTAGAACTATGGGAGTACATCAATGTTTCCCTTCTAAATTGTAGGGCACACAAGTGAAAGAACGGAGAGCCAAAAGAAAAAAAGAGAGACACAAGAGATGCGCGAACTGTATATTGCTTCACTCTTCATTACTTGCCTTTAAATAGGCTTCGGATACGTGAAACCTGTTTTTAAAAACTGTGGTTGGCCTGCTACTATGGGCATGAAACCACTTGACCAAGTCAAACATTGTAATTGAAAAATACAATATATTATTTAGAGTATAATGCTGGGGCAGCCATTAGGTGGCCATTAGTTCTCATCATATTTGTAGACTTTGAATACAAAACATCTGTTGCCCTTTTCTATAACGTGAAAATGTAGGTGCCTAATAAGTACCAAGTTATTACTTAATGCCTGAGCTTCACCAGCTCAATAGCAGAAAAACAACACTGGGCCTGCCTTGAGGTTTTCAAATTTGTATCTGTGGAACTTCTTTACATACTTATATTTGAATCACTTTGCAGTCTATAGAAGATTTGATCACATAAAAGCAATTGTGAAAGCAATTCTATTGCAATTTTCTAACATCATTTCAAAAGAAATAAGTTACACATCTTGTCGATGGATCTTCAATTGACTTGAAAATGCATACAAAAAAGCTAAACTCTTTTCTTGTATCGAGAAGATGATTCAATACCCTAATTCCCACTTCAGACTGGACTAAATAATTCCTGAAACTATATATTTTTACTGAAATGTTTCCTTATCTACCTCGTCCTTTCCCTCTGATTCTTATTGGGCTCAGCATCATCAACATCAATCTGAATATCTTGGGATAAAGAAATAGGATCTTTTAAAGCAACAACAATCTGTCGGCTGTTTTCTTCACTGGATTTTAAAGGAGGTGGAATTAAACCCTCCCTAATTCTCTTTACTTCTGCTTTAAGATCTTCTACCATCATCTCTGTAGTCCTCGCGGTGATACCTCTAACATACCATGAAATGGGAGGTGGCGGAACAAGAGCAGGTTGAACAAGCTGTTGTAACTTAATCAAAGATGCTACTCTCCCTTTTCCATCTGAGCAAGACTCGTACTCTTCCAATGTGGTGGGTTTCGAAATGACACAAACTTCTTGATCCACAAACAAAGGCTCTAGTTTCCAACTGCCTTCGAATTTCTTCATAAAACCTTCCTTCGCCAGTCGGAATTTCATCTGCCAATAAGAGGAAGAAATGAGTATCTAAAAAGGAACATAACACCATAAATTTAGAAGAAATGACAATGAACATATCCAGCACACTTCAAAGTATCATGTCATGAACCAGGTCTACAGCATAATTAATTATAGGATCATGCTTTGACTGGGTATTTGCTTCTATTTCTTATCTTATGCACTTCTATTCAACCTAACCCCTGGCCATGAGGTGATGGGCCTAGGGAAGTTTCATTTGATGTACATGTTTTGTGTGTGTAAACTTCGAAGGTGCCAACTGATGATAAATGGGCTAACCTATAATCACCTTTCGGAAAACAATGGCATGTGTTGATTGGCCACCTAAAACCAATGGTTGTAACCTTACGTTTTGCTGGAGCTATATTACAAATTTAAGACAATAAAAAATGTAGTGATGATGTAGAGGATTCTTCTCAGGGAAAGCACTAGATGAGAATTCAGTGAGGGTGGAATGGAGAGAACATTGCCAGGAGTGGAGTACTACAGGCAAATACTCCGATCTATCTTCTAGCTAGAGCATGTTAGCTGACACTCTTGATTAATATGGGAAAATGGAGGTATAGATAAATCTCTGTATTTGAATGAATATCTGCTTCTATTACCTTAATAAAGACTTCTCTACATTGCCAGCTGCAATACCTTTTTAAGATTTCCAAATGGTTGTATCCCAAGGTTTGCTAGAGCTATAATACAAATTTGACAGGCAACACAAATGAAGTCAGTATTATGTATAGGCTTCTTCTCATGGAATGGACTTGATGGTATTCACCGAGGGTAGCATGAAGCAGAGAACATTGGCAGGAGTGGATACCATTTCCAAATACTTCAATCTATGTTCTAGCTAGAGCATGTTAGTTGATACCCTTGAATAATATACAGAAATTCCCATATTTGATCCAATATCTGTTTCTATTACCTTTTTAAAGACTTTTCTACATTGCCAGCTGCAATAACTTTTCAAGATTGCCAAATGCCTCTGTAGATTTCCTTCGTTTTTGCATTTCTAGTGACTTGCTTGTAAGTGGTCTTACCTCTCAAACTCTCACTTGTATGTGTAAAAATCCCAAGCACAAAGTGAAAACCCAAGGGCAACTTAGAGGGGCTAACTACTGTCACCTCAGTAACTTCCTCCCTCAGTTTAGGCTGGCTCTCCTCCAGCACAAGGGGAATTTCCCTAAAATAGAATTGCTGAGACTATGACAAGGAGGCTCAAGGTGATGTGAAGAGATAGCTTAGCAAACATTGTTGTTGTAGCATAGTAAAATAAGGTGGAATGAGAAATGACACGATAGAGGTCCAATACCAATGCCTATCAAATCTTGGGAAAAATGGAGTCAAGAAGCATCAAGCTAAAGAGGGTAATTTCATGAATGTGTAGGACAAATACGACTATTATACATGCCACAATCAGCCTTAACTTTGCTGAAAAAAATGCAGAAATATACTCATGGAGAGCCCTAAAGGTGCCACTCTTAAAAAAAGTTATGAAGGTGCTATTCTATAATGAAGTATGAAAGTTATAGATGCAAGGTTAATATTCAAAAATATAATAGCCAAAGGCATAAGAGGGAGAACCTCCCCTCATTACACTTATCTAAATGGCAAATATTTCATTACAAGGCCTTCACAACAAATTCTTTAAGGAATTTCTACAAATAACCAACAACATATGAAAGAATGAAAATTTAAGCCTCACATATGATTGAAGTAATACCTTCAATCTTCCATGAAGCTTTCCAATAAGATATACAATGAAGCCCAAGAGGAGAAGCTCCTTCAATCCTTGATCTTCAAACAATCTCAGCCAGCCCAAATGGAGAGAGCCACTCATTAAATAGAGTGAGCTCCATACACAAGTTATTGTTTTCCTAGATCCATTAGTTCTACAAGAATACAATAAAATATTACATTTCAAACCTCCTCAACAACTTCCTTACTAAAAGTAGCAATGAGTTGTTGAGATCCACTTTCTTCTCCAAGAAGAATTAATAAAATACGCTGGATACATCCTTATCTCCGAGGAAAACAATATTATAATGTTCTCTCACGTAACCAACTCATGTGACAATTCAAACAATAATAAAATAATAAGTGGTTAAGCAATAACCTCCAAAAATAGCACAAGAAGGTCAAACACATCCTCTAAATGAGTGGTTGACCAAGCAACAAACTCCCAGAAATAATATATAAGTGCTTCCACATGTGCGTCCTCCAAGAAAACAGTAAAATAGTCTCATGGGGGTGCTCCACAATGAGGTGGACCAAGTAAACCATATCAAAATAGCAAGTAGCCTCCAAGGTAGCACATGTTAGGCTTTTGATGATGTAAAACCCCATCAAAATAATAAAATAATGCTCTTCAAGTGGCACGTCCTCAATAAATGTGCAACCACCACCTCAAAATAGCATGTATGGCCTCCAAGGTGCAATATCCCATCAAGTGTTAGATTTTAATGTTGTTCAATTACATTCAGTTACTTTATAAATTTACTTGAACTGTAGCATAAACCCTGAACAATAGCAGCAATAATAACCAAGATCACAAGAAGAATAACCATGCACAGAGACACAAGTACAATAGAAAATGCTTGTATTAAATTGATGTTATTACAATGATGAGAGTTTCATATATATAGAACATAGGGTGGCCATCCATGAAAGGATGTGTCATAAGTAACTATTTATTTACTAAGTATATTTATACGTTGTATTATAAATATTATGTCATATATATATATATATATATATATATATGGAAGAATGTATTCCCGATGTTGTCCAAACATCAACACTCCCTCTCAACGAGGGAGACATTCTCAACCAAGGTTGTTCACCATAGGTACACCCCCATGAGTGAATGTTAGCATGATGCTAACTGACACTTGGAAAACATCTCAAGCACCTCAAGTCCATATTATTCCTTGTCATGATCAAGGAAGGACTACGTCTGGGCCTATTTATCACAAGTGCACCTTTATGATAAATGAATCCTATCTCCCTTGGT
>ML783060.1:41601-54004 GCA_009831015.1 Picea engelmannii
AAGCATAAACCATGAACAATAGCAGCAATAATAACCAAGATCACAAGAAGAATAACCATGCACAGAGACACAAGTACAATAGAAAATGCTTGTATTAAATTGATGTTATTACAATGATGAGAGTTTCATATATATAGAACATAGGGTGACCATCCATGAAAGGATGTGTCACTTGGATAATAAGTAACTATTTATTTACTAAGTATATTTATACGTTGTATTATAAATATTATGTCATATATTATATATATATCTGGAAGAATGTATTCCCGATGTTGTCCAAACATCAACATCAAGTGTGTGCAATGGTGTGCAATAAATGCTCCATAAAACTAGGACATCTCCCTAACTAACTCCATTGCACAATATCCAAGGCATAACAACCTCCAAATGTGTGCAAGGAAGGAGAAGTCCACAACTAATAAAATAATCCTCCATATTCCAAGTCATAATGATGCTCAACCAACCCCATACAGGTGCACCCTAGGGAAGTGTGCCAACATCCAACAAATCATAAAATAGTTCAATACCATGGGTTGGAAAGAAAAACCAAGGGTAAAAACCACCCTTATCTCCAACATGCCTCAAAATATCTGACAAAGAGGGTAGCACTCCACATAAAACCCTAAACTACCTCCAAGTAACCTCACTCAAGTATGAAACCAAGAAAATGAACCAAGGCACTCCATAACAAACCTCCAACAAGTCAAATATAGGGTCAAACTAGTCGTTAAAGGGCTAAAATCAACCTCACATTTGTGCACAAGAGGAGTGCTCCCTCAAGGGGTTATATGTTGAGATGAGTAACCAGAAGGTCTTCTTCCATGTGGTGGCGTCCTAGCATGGAGGGGGACAATGAAACTAGCCAAGTTGATGGGTTAAATCTTTTTCCTAAGTCTAACTTAGAAAAAGTACATTAAATGTGTTATATTTTAATGTTGACTTAATGAACACTTTTTTCTAAAGTTACAAGTGAAAATAATTTAAGTGATGGTCTTTTAATCTTGGCCATCCATCTCTTTAAGAGAGTGAGGGTTGATCTCAGCCCTTGATCTCCTTGGAGATAGGGTTTTCGATTTCTCATTGAGATCAAATAAATCGACTTGGTGGCTGGGGCGCATTATTCATTGAGAGAGGGCGAATTTCTACTAGAGGAAGAGATTTGCTTGAGGGTTTGCTAGAAGAAAAGTGCAGAGAAGACAAAGGAGACATTTTGCAGGTGGATCGATTAGCTTTCCTTGATATTTGTAGAGGTCCTACTTTAGATCTAAGTGAGGGTCGTACATGTGATGCAGAGGGTCGTACGCACTGCGAAGAGGCCGTATTTTTCTGGGTCGTTTTTGTGCTGCTAAGGTCGATTTGAATGGGAGAGGGTCGTACAGATATTCTAGGAAAGATTGTTGGGTTTTCTCTTAGCTTATTGGCTGGATCGATTTTATTTGTAAGAGATCTCTATATTTTCTGCTGCATAATAAAAATTCACAAACTGAAGAATGGATTTTCCCACATTGGGTTTTTCCCAGGGTTATTTTACCCAAAAATACTTGTCTCTCGTGTGATGTGATTGTTGTTATCTTCTTCATTATAGATCATATTTATTTATGTTGTGCATTGTTTAGTTTTGTGAAGAACCTAGCTGTAACTTAAGAAAGACAATTTCAGAAAATTCTTTAATGTGCTAAGTAAATTTCTGAGTGATATATTGTGAAGATTTATGGTTCATCTTGTTGGGTTTTAGTGGATTCACATGGTATCAAACCTGTCTTGTTGAAGTAACAACATCAAAATATTGGGTTAAGGAGATCGATTTCAGATCTAAGCACAAAATCAGTTTGTGAGACAGCGTAGGGTTTGGACAAAGACACTTTCAGAAATGGCCATGACTTTGAGAGTTGAGGATAGACTCCAAGGTGCTCAGAACTTCCCCACCTAGAAAGAGAGGGTTACCATGATCTTGGATGTCAATGATGTCCTTGAGCACATTGCAGAGACAACAACAGCTCCTATGGGTGCAGCGTTGTTGGGACCCTAGAAAAAGGGTGAGGCTAAGGCTAAGAGCATAATACTTGGTGGGGTGAAGGATCACATAATCCCACACCTCTCAGAGAAAACGTCTGTTAAGGACATGTGGGCGACCTTGGGTAGCCTATATCAGAGTAAATATGAAAACAGGATTATGGTGCTTCAGGAAAGGCTGCGAGGTACCAAGATGGCTAAGGGTGAAGGTATGATTCCTTATCTCACTCGTATTACACAAATCAGGGACGAGCTTGGAGCAGTTGGCTCAAAGATAAAGGATTCTGAGTCAAAGATAAAGGATTCCGAGTTAGTACGTATAACCCTGAATGGCTTTTCAAATCCATGGGACTCATTTGTGTGTGGACTTGTAGCTCGAGAGAAGCTCCCTAACTAGCAACGCTTATGGGATGATTTTGTGCAAGAGGAAATTCGTCTTGGTCAGGCAAGTGGATCATCTACAACATCTCAGGTTGTGGATGAGGAGGCTTTGGCTCTTGCAAGCAAAGGCAAGGGAAAGTCTAGGAAGAAGGGCTCCGGGAGTGGAGCAGGTGGAAAGAAGAAAAACATTGATTTCTCCAAAGTCAAGTGTTTCAACTGTCACAAGTTAGGACACTTTGCCTCATAGTGTCCGGAAAAGAAAAAGAGTAAGCCACAGATGGCAGCCTCTGCAGGAGTAGAGCAGTTTGTGAAGAGCTTTCAGGAGGATTTTTTCCTTATTGCATGTATGTCGAGCTCAACTATCACAGATGTTTGGTATGTGGATAGTGGCACCTCTTGTCATATGATTGGGCGCAAGGATTTCTTCAGTAGATTGCAGGAGGGAGGTGTGAACATTCATATTGAGCTGGAGATAATGCGCACTATAAGGCGCAAGGCATAGGCACTGTGTCATTTCAAAGGGAATCGGGTAAACCACTCTGTTTTGCTGACGTTTGATATATTCCTGGTCTTACCAAGAACCTCATATCAGTTTCGACCCTGGAGGACAAAGGGTTTGAGGTTACCTTCCGTCGTGGAAAGGTGTATATTAAACCAAAGGGGTCTACAGCCAAGATGGACAAGGTGATTGGGGTTCGTGTGAAAATTCCAGGTCCTATCAGCTTGCCTTCTTGGTCTGTCTTTGACCAAAGAAAGGCTCTAAGTTTCTTCTATCATGTAAAGTATTTTTTGTTGTTTTATAACAGCCAACAGTCCAAGTGTCTTTTGCTGATTTGTTACGGTTATGTTCTCAATTTTGGGTGCTCTAGCATGTCGTTTTTATCACTAGAAATTAGTACATGCATCTGAAAATAAACATAACACACCTAAACATCGTTTATTGTTGAAAATGAAACAGATCTAAGAGACTAATACATGCATTTGTAGACACAAGTATTTTTGGTAAACATGACCCTGGATAAACACCCCACGGGGAAAACTAGTCTGGAATATGTGTGTATATATGAGGAAAGCAGAAGAAGGGTTACAATAAACACAATATATGAAAGAACCTGATATAATAGCAACTCCAACTGAGCTGATATACAAGCTCCAAATCAACAGATGCACCCCAAAATGGTGCGCCCCTCATGCAAACTGCCAGAACCATTGAATCTGCTCCAACTGCCAACTGTGACCTCAGATTTGAAAACCACTCCACAGGAATGAAGCTCTAGTAGATGGCCTCCCTCTAAAACTGATCTCACTGCAATCTGATGGCTAGATATCCTACCAGGTACAAATCAACCTGCACAGCTAATGCGCCCCTCTCAGAAGTAGAATAGCTCCAAGCCTCCATCAATGAAAGCAAGCGACCTCCCTCAAGCATCCTCACAAAACTGACCTCATCTCCATCCTCCAAGAGCTCCTCTCTCAACAAGCAAATGACCAAATGAAGAATGCGCCCTCCTTCACCCTTTGCGCCCTTCTTTGACATCAATTAGGAAACCTAAAGTATGAAGCGCTGAGATCATCTCATCTCCCATCTAATCGATGGTTGAGATCTCCCCATTCATATCTAAGTCAAAAACCCACTTTGGGTTAAGTTTCCTAAGTCAACTTTATGTCTCTAATTCACCCCTTTGTGAATTAATAGTCATTTTAGGCCAAAATGACTAAAAAGTGTAATGTCCTTCCCTCATGTGCTAAGGAGGTCATAAGCACATGGGGAACACCTCCCAAGGTACAAAACTCAACACTCCCTCTTACCGAGGAAGGTGTTCCTCACCAAGCCCATCTTGTCTCTGAAATAGACATGCTTGCCCCATGGTAGGGCCTTGGTGAGAATATCTGCTACTTGGTCATCTGTAGATATATATTGCAACTGAACTGCCCCTCTCTGAACCCAGTCACGAATGAAGTGGTACCTGATCTCAATATGCTTCGACCGGTCATGAAACACTGGATTCTAAGAGAGTTTTATGCAACTCTAATTATCACAGTGAATGACAGTCGGAGACATCTCCTGACCGAATAAACCAACCAACATCTTGCGAAGACAAATGGCCTCGCAACTAGCCTGATTGGTCGCCATATACTCTGCCTCGGCCGAACTCAAAGCAATTGACTTTTGCTTCCATCTGAACCAGGAAACAAGTCCTGACCCCAAACTGAAGCAACACCCTGAGGTGCTTTTACTGTCAGCAGCACATCCTGCCCAGTCTGAATCTGTGTAGCCAACCAAACTAACTCCATCTCCCCTGACATAGTCTAGGACATAGTCCGTTGTCCCAACAACATATCTCAAGACGTGTTTTGCCCCAACCATGTGAACACTCCTTGGCTCAACCATGTACTGGCTGAGTGTGTTCACGGCAAAACATATATCTGGTCTGGTGTTAACCAGATACATAAGTGAATCGATCAACTGTCTGTATACTTTGGCATCCACCAACTGGCTGTCTGAAGCACTAAGCCTCTTTAGTTGGTGATCATAGGTGTAGACATGGGTCTACAGTCCTCCATCTGAAATCTACTCAAGATATTTGTTGTATACTTCCCCTGCCCGAGAAATATGTGACCCTCCTCCTGCCATACCTCCATACCCAGAAAGTAGTGCATCAATCCGATATCACTCATCTCAAACTCTGATGCAAGTCCCAGCTTGCACTCAGCTATGAGATCCTCAGCTCCAGTAACGAATAAATCATCCACATACAAAATGAGAATGAGCGTGTCCTCACCCCTAATGATGAAATAGAGGTTTGGATCAACATCACACTTCTCGAAGCACATTTGAAGCAAATAAGTATCAATCCGTGAATACCGAGCTCGGGGAGCTTGCTTCAGACCATATAGTGCCTTCCACAAAAGACACACGTGAGTCTACCTGTCACTCACCTCAAACCCCTGTGGCTGCTCTATGTACACCTCCTCCTCAATAAAGCCATTCAGAAATGCGGTTTTCACATCCATCTGGTGAATGCGCCAACCCATCTCTGCTGCTATGGCAATGATAGTCTTGATAGAAGTGTATCTCGCAACTGGTGCGAAAGTCTCGTCATAATCGACTCCCTCAATTTGTGAGAAGCCTCGTGCCACAAAACAGGCCTTGTGTTTCTCCACGCTGCCATCTGCAGCAATCTTGGTCTTGTATAACCACCTGGAAGTCACAACTAACTTCCCCACTGGCCTCAGAACCACATCCCAGACATCATTGCGCACAATGGAGTCATACTCCTTAACCATGGCCTCTCTCCAAACCTGATGGCCAATTGCCTGCGTAAAAGTCTGTGGCTCAGTATCCTTGATACTTGTCACTAGTGCCAAATATGCTCCCAATCTGACTGACGGCCTGCTCTCTCTGATCTGGCTCTTGGGCTCCCCTACATTCTCTCTGGCCTCCTTCAGGGTCTCCTGAAACCATCTAGGTCTCCTCTTTCTTGAAGCGGTCAACGGAGAAGTAAGGCCTCTCTGCCCAAGAGTAACTGCCTCTGGACTCGTCTCAACACTCTGAGATCCTGAAGACTGTACTCCCTCTGAAGTATGTGCCCCATCTGACTGAACATGCTCTGACTGTGACCCTGAAGTTGTGCATGGTGACTCTGTCACCCCTGATACTGGTGTACCTGACGACTGAGGCTATGCTCCCTCTGAGACTGCAACTGACAACTTTGCATCATCCTCAACTCCAACTCTCGACTCAAGAGATCTCACAAAAGCCCTATCCTCCTCAAATCTAACATCTCTGCTCACCACCACTTTCCTAAGTGGCGGAATGTAAATGCGATAGGCTTTCGACACCTCTGAGTATCCAACTAGAATCCCCTGCTAGGTTGTGGGGTCTAGCTTTGTCCTCCTCTCCGAGGGGACATGAGAGAAAGTCGAGCACCCAAATATCTTGATGTGCTCGACATCGAGCCTCCTATCAGTGAAGGCCTCCTTAGGAGTGATCTTCCCCAAAATCTTATGGGGGCTCCTGTTCTGCAGGTAAACTACAGTAGCACATGCCTCTGCCCACAAATACAAAGGAAAACTCTGATCATGCAGCATAGATCTCGCTGCACCGGTAATGGCCCGGTTCTTCCTCTAGGCAACCCCATTCTGCTAGGGGTTGTAAGGTACGGTCATCTGTCTCGTGATGCCATGCTATGCACAAAAGTCTACAAATTGTCTCAAGGAATACTCTCCCCCGTTATCCGACCGCAAGACTTTGATCCTCTTTTTCGATTGGTTCTCCACAAGAGCTCTGAACTCTTGGAACCATGTGAAGACCTCACTCTTGGCCTTCAAGAAATAGATCCAAGTCTTCCTCGAGTAGTCATCAATAAATGTGAGATAATACTTACAACCACTCAAGGACCTCCGAGTCATGGGCCCACACACATCCGTGTGTACTAAATCCAATATCCCAGCTGACCTGGTGTCACTGTTGGGGAACGATGCCTTGGCAAACTTGCCAAGCACACACCCTCTGCAAACATCCTAATGCTCTATGTTGATCTGTGGCACTCCGGTCCCAACCTCTCTCAGTCCTCCAAGAGCCCCATGATGTAGGTGGGCCATCCTACGATGCCATAACTCACATAACTGTCTGTTGCTCGCTGCCAATGCATGAAGTGGCTGAAAAAACAATCTAAACAATTTCCCCTCTCTCACTCCAATCACCTGTCCTGAGGCACGTGGAGAACCCCGAGGATGAATCAGTACCTCGGTGCCTCTGAATGTCACCTCAAGACCTCTATCCTGGAGGGTGGAAACTGATATCAGATTCTTCTTCATGCCAGGGACATAAAGAACGTCCGTGAACGATATAGGTGGCAAGCCATCTCTCCAAAAAGCAACTGTGCCAACCCCTGCAACTGTGACAACTCTATCAGCTCCAAGAGAAATCTCAATCCTGACCTTAGTGTCTCTGAGATCAGAAAAATGCTCTCGATATCCAGTCATGTGGCTCAAAGCCCCGCTATCAATATACCAAATCCTGGGTGTCGTCTCAACTAAAGTGCAACATGTGAGGAAAGCACACTCTTTGAAACTGTGTCTGAAAGTCAATCTCCTCTGCTGTAACTACGGTACCACCCTTCTTCTTCTTCTTGTCCGGGCACTGTCTAGCATAGTACCCAAACTTCTTACAAACAAAGCACTTCACTTTGCTCATATCTCTCTTCTGACCACTGCCCTGACCACTGCTGCTTTCTCCTCCTCCACTCCCCTGTGGTGGGGCCCCAAACTTGGGACCCTGCCGACCCCCACGACTGGCCTTCTTCTTGCCCTTTGTCCAAAGAGAAAGATCCTCCTCACCCTGACCAATCTGTTGTTGCCGCTATCCAGAAGCCTCGACTGCCAATCGAATCTCCTCCTGGACGAAATCATCCCACATCCTCTCCCATGTAAGCATGACCTCCCTGGCAACTATGCCACATACAAATGGACCCCACAGTTTTGTGAAGCTATTCATAGCTTGGCTCACCAAAGAGTTAGGGTCAACAACCTCACCAACGACTCCAAGCTCGTCTCTGATCTGAGTGAAGCAACCAAGGAATCAAGTTACCGACTCATCCTTGAGCATGCGAATGCCCCTGAGTCGGTCATGAAGAACCATCTTTCAGTTTTCATTGGAGCTCTCATACAACTTGCATAGAAATGCCCACATCTCGTATGTACTATGCACAAGCCTTCCCCGTCAAATGGGGTATGATATGGTCATGAACTGCGCCACAAATGGTCCTCTTCGCCTTGTTGTTCTTCTTCCTGAACTCTGCCACCAAGACGGGACAGTGACAAGAATGGGGGGAACAACTGCCTCGACTATATCCCATAGCTCGAGGTCCTCTAAGACGAAGATCATCCTCGCCTTCCAAGGCGACCAATTGCTAGCCCCTGCTAGCCTGTCCTCAACTCGCATCTAAGACTCTGACATGTCTACCAAACTGCACTGCCCAACTGATGCTCACTCTGCCAAGGAAAACACTGTCCCACTCCTATCAACACAAGTGTAAAAAGAGACAAGTGTGATCTGAACTCACTCCTAACAAAATAGGTGTGAAAAGAGGTCAAGTCAAATCAGTCTCACTCCTACTGCATAGGTGTGAAAAGAGACTGATGACAAGTGTCCAAAACTGCCCAACAATCCTCTAAAAAATTCTGCCAACAACCATTGAATGAGTCAATGGCTGTCAACAAAAATCTCCCAAGAAGATGTATATGACAGCCAACAAAATGCTGTCCCAACTACTCAAAATTTCAGCGACCGAAGCTCTAATACCATGTGAAAATTCTAGGTCCTATCAGCTTGCCTTCTTGGTCTGTCTTTGACCAAAGAAAGTCTCTAAGTTTCTTCTATCAGGTAAAGTATTTTCTGTTGTTTTATAACAGCCAATAGTCCAAGCGTCTTTTGTTGATTTGTTACGGTTATGTTCTCAATTTTGGGTGCTCTAGCATGTTGTTTTTATCACCAGAAATTAGTACATGCATCTCAAAATAAGCATAACACACCTAAACACCATTTACTGCTGAAAATGAAATAGATCTAAGAGACTAATACAGGCATTTGTAGACATAGGTATTTTTGGTCAACATGACCCTGGATAAAACCCCCCTAGGGAAAACCAGTTTGGAATATGTGTGTATATATGAGGAAAGCAAAAGAAGGGTTACAGTAAACACAATATATAAAAGAACCTGATACAATAGCAACTCCAACTGAGCTGATATACAAGCTCTAAATCAACAGATGCACCCCAGAATGGTGCGCCCCTCATGCAAATTGCCAGAACCACTGAATCTGCTCCAACTGCCAACTGTGAGCTCAGATTTGAAAACCACTCCACAGGAATGAAGCTCTAGTAGATGGCCTCCCTCTGAAACTGATCTCACTGCAATCTGATGGCTAGATATCCTACCAAGTACGAATCAACCTACACAGCTAATGCACCCCTCTCAGAAGTAGAATAGCTCCAGTAAATAATCAAGGCAAGTAGCTCCAAGCCTCCATCAATGAAAGCAAGCGACCTCTCTCAAGCATCCTCACAAAACTGACCTCATCTCCATCCTCCAAGAGCTCCTCTCTCAACAAGCAAATGACCAAATGAAGAATGTGCCCTCCTTCACCCTTTGCGCCCCTCTTTGACATCAATTAGAAAACCTAAAGTATGAAGGGCTGAGATCATCTCATCTCCCATCTAATAGATGGTTGAGATCTCTCCATTCATATCTAAGTCAAAAACCCACTTTGGGTTAAGTTTCCTAAGTCAACTTTATGTCTCTAATTCACCCCTTTGTGAATTAATAGTAATTTTAGGCCAAAATGACTAAATTTCACTTTAACCAAAGTCAAAGTGAAATTAGACAAAAGTACAAGGTACAAAGTGTAATGTCTTTCCCTCATGTGCTAAGGAGGTCATAAGCACATGGGGAACACCTCCCAAGGTACAAAACTCAACAGTTCGTAGTGAGAAAGTGTACAAATTACATTTTCGGCCAGCGAAAGCATTAGTCAGCAGCGACACAGATTTGGGTGAGTTATGGCACAGACGGATGGCACATCTACATTTTGGTGCATTGGGGCATTTGAGACAGGCGATTACAGGAATGCCTCAGGTTGCAGTAGAGAGGCATGACCCTTGTAAGGGTTTTGCATTAGGAAAGTATGTCCGCAAGGCATTTCCATCTAGTGAGCATAGGTCCAAGGGGATCTTGAATCTAATCCATTCGGATGTTTGTGGTCCTATGAGTGTGTAGTCAGTTAATGGCTTCAACTACTACTCCAAAAAGACCTGGATATACCTCCTTAATACCAAGGATGAGGTCTTTGACAGGTTCAAGTAGTTCATAGCTCTAGTCGAAAACCAGTTTGGTAGGAGGATCTGAGTACTTAGATCAGATAATGGGGGTGAGTACACCTTGTTATCCCCATTTTGTGGATAACTAAGGAGATTATGTCTCGAGGCCCTCAGGTTGCAGATATGGAGTGCCGAGAGACTACATGACCAGCAGTACCCTTTGCACAGATGAAAAACCCACTCACCACCACAGATGGTCATAGGTTTGCAGATGACATCCACCACACCAGCTGGCTTCCAGAAGGCAGTGGGCCTTGCTCCATGAGGTACAAGTCAGTATTATGGTGAGCATTATTTCAATATTCAAGCCATTTGATTATGTTGTATTTTAGATTTCTTTAGATTTCATGATATATGCTTAGGCATTATGCCTTTTTCCCTGCTTCACCTTGGTGGTTGACATTGTGCCCTAGTAAGTGATCTTCCTTGGGAATGTGTTTGCTATTGGGAACTCCCTTAATGAGCCATCGTGTCGTTCTCGACCATACTTACCACTTTCCATCATTATTCCCCTCCATTTCCTTATCTCTTGGGATTTTAGGGTGTATTGACCCAATAAGGGGTTGTCCCTCGTTCTATGGGAAGAAGGGGTTGAAGGCCTAGAGGGGTTGATGTTGGGTAAAAGATAAAAGCCTTTTTTAAACCTTCCAGATGCTTTGCCCAAGGATCACCGAAGAAAGCAATAAAACACTTATCTTTGAGTAAAGGGGACCCACAATATAATAAAGAATGCTTAAAAGGTTAGTTGAAGGATAAGAGGTCTCATCATGAGCCGACCTATCACGTCCATGAATATCTAGTGGTATGATATTACCATCATCTGGTCACCAAACCAAGGTAATGGCTCTCAATTGCATGGTTGAGAGAAAGGGGGTCTCATCACGAGCCAGCCTTCTCATTTCCACTAGGTGTTTGTGGGTGACATTGCCATCATCTGGTCACCACGCCAGGATAGTGACCTTCAATCTCTCCTTACGCTATATTGAAAGAAAATACAAAGAAAGAAAGATAAAAGGCAAATGATGGGCTTGGAAAAGTGCATTGCGGACGAAGGTACCACACACCCTCTACAAAGGCACCCATGAATGAGACACAACGACCCCTTGTATGTCATGAGCCCTGTGCCCATTGAGTCTTGACCCCAACCACTTCATCCACTTTACATGGCTTAGAGAGGGATCTCTTGGAAACTCTCCTTGACCTAGGGCAAGATCTACCCAATAGGACACCTCGTCAACCCTCCCATATTCACGCTTGACAAGTCGCATAGTGTCTGAGCGATTAATTGTTTGATATAGTGATCTTTGATGCACATGCTTAGATGGTTTATTTATTGATTGGATTCACTTATCATGATGTTATGACTTGAGATCCTTGGAGGGCGTGCTCATTTGTCTTTGCAGGACCTAGTTGGTGGACAATTTTGGGAGAATAAGCCTAGCTTGCGCTTCCATGGGGCTACAAGCCCACAGGTTGGATGTCAGAGGCCCGTAGGTCGGATGAGAAAGATCAGACTTGGAAAGCCTTGATGATGACTTGGACAACATAGCCCAGCCCTCACTTGCCAAAGAATTTTCCCAGGAGGGGCAAAATGTCCTATTTTTTAGCTTGACGTCATGCTTTGGGGGCTAGGGCATGGTGGTGAGGTGCCACTCATTTGACACATGGACGTTTTGAGGAGAAGAGGGTCTTCACCATGGAGAGTGCTTAGATGCTTGACATGTGGCCTTTGGAGGCTTACCCATGCTTCTCCAACACCAACGACTTCCTCAAAGTGGCAAAACGTCCCCTAAAGGATTGACGTCCTTCTAAAATTAGGGTTTTGTTATGTGAAAAAGTGAATTTTAAATGAATTACTTTGTAAAAGGGGGGTAGATTAGGGTTGTTGACCCCTAATCTTGTGTTTTACCCCTTAATTTGTGGACAAGCCACCTTAGTGACATTTGTATAAATAAGAGATCATAAGATCTCATTTAAACATTGTTGAAATAATGTAACTGCGAAGAGCATTCTTATTATTTTGTTATTGGATTAAATCCCCATTGTGGATTAATCATGTCATTATTATTATTTTTATTATTAGATTAATCCCCATTAAGGATTAATCAAGTCGGTAATTGTAT
>ML783060.1:59602-75724 GCA_009831015.1 Picea engelmannii
AGCCCCAGCAGTTATAATGAAAGGGCCAGATTTAATTAAAGGTGGATTTACCCACCCAGTGTGAGAGGTCGGCCCTGCCAGATGGTGACTCTTCACACGTGCCAAATTAGTATAAATAAGAGGCTAGCGCCTCACTTCTAACTGACACTTCACTTGCTCATTCTCTTATGAGGCAAGCTGCAATTTCAAGTTGGTGAGAGGAGAAGAAGGGTGGCGCATCTCTTGGAGGAGGATTTTTCTGTATTGGTTGAGTTATCTCTTGAACATTTGATAAGCTATTTATGATAAGGAAGTTTTTGCTGGGTTTTCTTCCCCTAGAGGGTTTCCCAGGATAAATGCTGTGTCTATTGTGGATGTGTATTTCTCAGTGATCTTGTGCTTATTATGCTCTTATCTTTATGAAATGCAAAGAACTATAATAATAGCATAAACATTAACAAACATAACTCTCCCTCATTGTGAGAGGACTTGGTCTGAAATTTTCACTATACTTGGCTATCTCTTGTGCACTTGTTTATGGCTACATGTTAGCTTTTCAGCTTGGGAGGTACTCTGCATGTTTTATCTTGTATGTGGATGTTACATTATGTTGACACTACTAGGCACTTAACTTTGTAATGGTTTTTTATAAAATTGTAAAATGGTTCTTTTATTAAAGTGACTTTTTAATAAAGTGTACCTTCTAATTTTAAAATGACTTTATTTCATAAAGTGCACTTATGTAATAAAGTGAAATGTACTTTAATATTTTAAGTGATTCATTTTGGAGGGAACGAATCATGACCCTCGATCTTGCAAAAGGCAAGATTAGATCTTGGCCTTTGGATTTAGGGTTAGGGAAGGTGAAAAGACACTTTGGAGGGAAAAGGTCATTTTTAGATTTATAAAAAAATGCATTGGGTAGAGTGCAAGACAAGAGGAGGAGATTGAGAGAGAATTTCTGAGTAAGCTTGAGAGAGGAAAGAGGGCAACAAAGAGGGCAGGTTTCCCAAGAGTTTTTGGGCACAAATCCCAAGAGGACTTTATGTTTTGTGGGTGTTGAGTTTTTTGTTGTTAGAGAGGCAGTATTATACGTATCCGTACAGTCCGTACAACAGGATGGGAGGGCACGGAAATCAAGGCAGCTTGTTGCACGGATTTTGAGGGAGCCATTTCAGCATTTTCTGTTGATGAAGGGGGGAGTTATGTTGTTGTTCATACAGAAGATATTTTGGCACAGATTTCGAGGTGCTGGAAAGGGCAAATCCGTACAACTGTACGGATTTTCTGGGCACAGAAATCGAGGCAGATTTTGGGACAGTTTTGGTATTGTGAAGTATTTTTCTCTTGGCTGGAAATTGTGTAATCGTTGTTGTTATGTACTTTCCTAAAGCTAAATAATGGAATCTCTCTCTCTCATTGGGTTTCCCCACATTGGGGTTTTTCCCTGGCATTTGCCTAAATTTTTGAGTTATTCATGGGTGATTGAATGTTGTTCATTGTGTTTATTTTCGTTACATAATTACTTAGCAATGTGTATTTCTGCTTATGGAAATTTCTGAATGTGGGTTTTAGACATTTCAGAGTTCATGCAAGACAGTTCTCTATAGGTTGCTAAGTGTATGACAAAATATTAGCTTGCTGATTTTGTCATTAAAGTTTTACATGGTATCAGTGCTTGGGCTCTGAGTGACAGTAAGAAGTGAGATTTTTGGGCAAGGTTGAAGGGGGAAAATTTGTGATTGTTTTCCTTGAGCTGTGGCAGGGAATATGGCTAAATGTATTAGATTTGAGGATCAGTTGGATGGCATTTCCAACTATTTGCAGTGGAAGGTCCAAATGTCAGTTGTTCTCAAGGAGAACAAGATTTGGAACTATGTCAGTTTTGTTGTTGTGACTCCCACAACAGATCCTGTTGCTTTGGATTTGCATGATGTCAAGGAGGCCAAAGCTCAGAGGATTATTCTGGATGGGGTGAAGGATCACCTTATCCCACACTTGGCTGAGAAGAAGACAACCCAAGAGATGTGGGATGCACTTAAGAACTTATTTGAGGTAAAGAATGAAAACCGGAAGATGGCCTTGAAGGCTAAGCTACATAATACCAAGATGGGTAAGGAGGAGAGTGTTTCTTCTTATCTTACCCGGGTAGCTCAAGTGAAAGATGAGTTGGTTGCAGTTGGAGAGGTCATATCGGATTCAGAGTTGCTGAGGATAGCCTTGAACGGCTTCACCAAGGAATGGTAAGTCTTCGTGAAGTGTGGTGGGTCGTGAGCATCTTCCAGATTGGAGCAGACTATGGGACGATTTCACTCAAGAGGAGATCCGGGAAGGATCTCAGAGCAGTGGACATAAGACAGATGTAGTTGATGAGAAAGTTGTTCTTGCTGCAAAGAGCAAGAAGAAAGGAAGTTCTAGGAGGGACTTGAGTAAAGTCAGATGTTACTGTTGTAACCAATTGGGGCACCTTGCTTCTCATTGTCCTGAGAGGAAGAATAAGAATAAGGAACCGGAGGGGCCTGAGACAGTTGCTATAGCAGCCATGGAGGACTTTGCTTCCAAGTATGACAAGGAATTTTCTTTGGTTACCCTAATTTCCAGTGTCGGTAGCGGAGGATTTGGAGGTGATATCAGATGGATGAGCCTCTTGCCACATGACGAGAATCTGGCGAGTATTCCTAAATATCACAGAGACAGGTCCTGACCGACATGTGGTAAATGAAGGTGGTATGGCGTGATTTGTACATGGAGTTGGAAGGATTAGAATCCAACTCGAGTATAGAGGATTCCTGGAGCTTGATGGAGTTCTCTTTGTTCCAGAATTGAGGGTTAACTTGCTCTCAGTCTCAGCCTTGGAGGATGTAGGATATTGTACATTGTTCAAGAGGGAACATGTCTTTATCTACAAGGAGGGAGTGGCCTCGGTGGAACTGCAGTTGATCGGTGATTGGGTGGACAGGTTGTATATGTTGCGAGGACAACCTTCAGTTTATGATTCAACGTTGGATGAGGAGCATGAGGAGACTCCTAAGACTACGGTGGTCCCGAGGATTCAGTCTTGCATTCCGAGAGAAGAGAGAGAGTCTCTTCTAAGCAACGGCATAAGGCTCAGCTGGTGTGGTCAAACCAATGCTCAAGCTGGAGTGGATTCTTCAAGGAGCTCAGGGTTCCGAATAGTTGTCAGGAGAAGATCTTCTAGTTCGAGTTATGTGCAGTTGTTGAGGATGGCTCCAGGTTCAGAGGGAGCTCCTACTGAGCACAGTGTGATGGGACCAGATGATGGAGATGGCAGCGAGTACATCCCTCGCTAAGAGGGAGTGTTAGCTTTTTAGCTCGGGAGGTACTCTGCATGTTTTGTCTTGTATGCAGATGTTACCTTATGTTGACACTAATAGACACTTAACTTTGTAATGGGTTTTTATAAAGTTGTAAAGTGGTTCTTTTATTAAAGTGACTTTTTAATAAAGTGTACCTTCTAATTTTAAAGTGACTTTATTTCATAAAGTGCACTTATGTAATAAAGTGAAATGTACTTTAATATTTTAAGTGATTCATTTTGGAAGGAATGAATCATGACCCTTGATCTTGCAAAAGGCAAGATTAGATCTTGGCCTTTGGATTTAGGGTTGGGGAAGGTGAAAAGACACTTTGGAGGGAAAAGGTCATTTTCAGATTTATAAAAGAATGCATTGAGTAGTGTGCAAGACAAGAGGAGGAGATTGAGAGAGAATTTTTGAGTAACCTTGAGAGAGGAAAGAGGGCAGCAAAGAGGGCACGTTTCCCAAGAGTTTTTGGGCACAAATCCCAAGAGGACTTTCTGTTGTGTGGGTGCTGAGTTTTCTGTTGTTAGAGAAGCAGTACTGTACGGATCCGTACAGTCTGTACAACAGGACGGGAGGGCACGAAAATCGAGGCAGCTTGCTGCACGGATTTCGAGGCAGCCATTTCAGCGTTTTTTGTTGGTGAAGGGGGCATTTTTGTTGATGTCCATACGAAGGAAATTTTGGCATGGATTTCGAGGTGCTGGAAAGGGCAAATCCATTCAATTGTACGAATTTTATGGGCACAAAAATCGAGGCATATTTTGGGATAGTTTTGGTGTTGTGAGGTATTTTTCTCTTGGCTGAAAATTGTGTAATTGTTGTTGTTATGTACTTTCTTGAAGCTGAATAATAGACTCTCTCTCTCTCTCATTGGGTTTCCCCACATTGGGGTTTTTCGTTGGCATTTGCCTAAATTTCCAAGTTATTCATGGGTGATTGAATGTTGTTCATTGTGTTTATTTCCGCTGCATAATTACTTAGCAATGTGTATTTCTACTTATGGAAATTTTTGAATGTGGGTTTTAGACATTTCAGAGTTCATGCAAGACAATTATCTCTAGGTTGCTAAGTGTATGACAGAATATTAGCTTGTTGATTTTGTCATTGAAGTTTTACACTACATTGATGAATGGTTGATGGAGAAGTCTAGTGCTAGCCTTGGATAATGTTTTCTAGCTCTTATGGTGGATTATCTTGGCATTTCTCTTGATCTTGGTAAGCTCTTTTACTATTATGCTATCATTTTTTCAAGTCAAGTATTGTTATGCTAAGAGCTAGGTGGGAAGTATAAGGGCATACACCCCCACCATAGTCTTCATCATTTTATGCTTCATCTCATTGATTACACTAGGGTTTTCTAAGAGAAGTATAAGGGCATACACCCTCGTAGCTTAAACCCTAGCTAGAAAAACTTGCCTTGGGAAGTAAAAGGGCTTACACCCTCGAGGAGGTAGTTTCTCTATCTTTTTGTTTATTTGACTCCATTAACCCAATAGTAAAGATACTAGTTATACTTTTTTGCATTGGAGATATAAAATCATTGCCATGGGAAACGCAAATTTTCTTCTTTTGAAAGGTTTCTTGCTTGAAGTTGGTTTGCCTCATTGAGAGGAGTCTTCCCCTACTAGGGCATCCCCTCTCTCCCACTACTTCTTGTTGTTGTTATAGAATTACATCTTCAGCCATTAGGGCTGCAGAAACCCTAACTCATTTGCTTGAATAACTCTCTTATCAACCATTGGATTTTGCTCAAAGTTTGCATACTTATTCTCCTTGGTCCAGCGCACTTTTTGGCAAAGTTTGCAGGGATTTCTATGGCTGATTTTCTTGTTGTAATACATTGAATGTTACAGCCATAAGGCTGATATAATTTGCTACAGACAAGTGTTTACAACAGCCTTATCTTTTCATGCTAGAATATTTGGTTTTTTATCTTGAGTTTAGCTAGTCATTTACTAGTCTTTCTCTTGCATTTTCTACTTGATCTCTAGCATTTATTGAGCAGCTAATAGTACCATATTATTGCTGATATATATTGTTATCTATTGCTGGAAATTAGGGACAGCAAGCTTAACTTGCTGATCCAACTAACATATATCATTGCAAAGTGTCTTTTCTTGTGTCTCGGGTAGGTATTTCACCATTTGCAGGTTACTCAACATACTTGGCAACCCTTCGACCTTCTCAAGACTTCATTTCACACATTTCACTCCACTTAAACTTGACCTATAGGGGCTTCACTTCCATTTCCTCCATCTCCATCTCAATCCCCATAGGGTCACCAGGATCGCCTGCCTAGAGTGACCTAGTCACCCTTGAAGTGCTCGAGGTGACATTGGGTGTAGGATTCCCAAGTTGTAGCACTTGATTTTTGGTTGGGTCGGGCTTTTCCCAACCTACAACTTGCGCTATAACACACCTCTGATGAGTTTGTGGAGTATTGTGTTGTTGAGGGTATTAAGAAGGAGTTCACAGTTCCTTATAACCCACAACAAAATGGAGTGGCAGAGCGCAAAAACAAGACCATTATGGGTGCAACACGTGCAATGATACATGATCAGAGGTTACCGATCTTTTTATGGGTAGAGGCCTATCGCTCAACTGTATACATACAGAGCAGGAGTCCCCATACCATTATGGAGAAATTGACACCCGAGGAGGTTTATACAGGTACTAGGCCAGATGTGAGTCATCTTCGCATCTTTGGGAGTGTATATTATTGTCATGTCCCTTTGGAGAAGAGGAAAAAGTTGGACCTTGTTGTCGTCCTTATACACACTTCCAAACGTGAGCTAAGTCCTACTCACTTAGTGTGTCCTTGGAGGTACAATGCCTAGGTTCAAAGCCCACGCTGTCACTTTGACTTGAACCTCTTTCATCTAGGCTTACTCCTAGGGAAGCCAAAGGGGTTAGACCCTAGTTACTAGATGAGATTAACGTTAAGTTCTAGGAGTTGGTTTTAATTAGTTTAAAGGTTGGAGGGAAAGATCTAGCCTATGATGCAAAGGCAACAATGCAGTGTGCAATAATTCAAGATGAACAATCAAGCCTTTTCCTATGACAACTAGACTAGTGCCTAAGATTGGGCAAGGGGTCAACTAAAGTTTGAGGGAGGTTGATTACACAAGAATTACAAAAGACTACAAAGGTTACAACTATATCACAACAAGGTTAGATACAAACTTACAATAAAATTACAACAAGAATATCTAAAGAGCTACACTAAAGTTATACTAAACATAAGATACAATAGATACAAAGATACAAATACTAACTGAATTTCTTTTTTGTGCAGGAAATTAAAGATGCTCAGAGGGAAACATTCATCAACACATCAAGCCTTGCATGCTCAACAATAGAGTGTCTCCCAAAGGGATGCACAACTCTATTGTGATTGTTTTCAATGGCAAACAAAATTACACAAAGTCCAACAAGGAAGTGCCTCCAAAGGATGCATAACTTCTTGAAGGACCAAACCAAAGATATAAACACACCACTTAATAGAAAAAGAAAAGCTTAAAGGAAAGCCTCCAAAGGCACAGCTATGACTACTTAATTACCAATCCACAACACATAAGATAAGCTTGCATAAAAGTAAATATGAAATGAAAGTAGATTGCTTGCAAGATCAATTAAGTGCCAACCACAAATGATATACCAAGTTGATGCCCAAATTTGTAGAGTGGATTAAGGAGTTGATTGCGTTGTTAAATTAAGGTTGAATCCTAACTAAGTGTCAACCTAATACTCCCCCCGCTTGTACCAAGTAGTTGTCGGGTGCTCAAGAAGTATGGCAACAAGGCCTACCCTAGCTCCATAGGTCAACCCAAGGGAAAAAAGTACTCTCGGAAAGGTCATTGAGTGCCACGAGACCGTCCCCGACCTCTCACCTTCCGTTGCTTCCTTTAGTCCTTGTTTAAATGGCAAAGTTGGATCAATAAAGGTGCCCTATTAAGTCTAATTGGTTTTATGCCTATGGACTAGGTTAAATTAAGTTGAAAGGTGTGTTAGGGCAAGCTATTGCTTGCCAAAAAGTGTGTAATAGTGTCAAAACCGAAATTTACAAGTTTGTCAATGTGAAGTTCTAAACCATAAGATAAAGCATGAACGAATGTAAAGAACTTGAAAACTTGTTGAAATGAAATGTAGATTGCTTTACACCATTCACATGTCCATATTGTTTGCAAAGTAAAAGATAAGTTCTTGAGAAATAAAACTTGCAAGTAAAAAAGATATTAAAGCACAAAATTAATCCTATGCATCCATGGGCCTAAGCTAGCATTAGTATGTGTGAAATCTACTTCTAGATAATTTTAATCCATTGAGCATAAACACATTAGAAGTAAATCACTAAGCTAGCCATATGATTTTGGGGGTTGGCTAGGCCAACTTCACTCCAAGGTGTAGGCAACCAAAAGAATGTAAAAGCTTTGCAATAAAGGAAAAAAAAAACTAGACAAACCACTTACAATGGCATAAGGTGGAGGCAAGCCTTCCTATTTTGTGCCAAAGAGGGTTGGAAATAAAATAATGCAATGGAAAACTAAAGCAACCTAGCCACACAACCTTGTTCTAATGACAAGTGGGGCAAACAAAGTAAAAATTGCAGAAATTTAAATGAGATCCTAGCCTTACGATTTTGGGGGTTGGCTTAGCCAAACTCACACCAAGATGTAGGCACTAAAACAATTTACAATAACAGAAATTTAAAACAAAAATGCAAGCCACTTGGGGACCCCCTTTGGGCTTGCTACAATGCTAGAAAGAGAAGAGAAAGGTTAGGTGTTGTTACCCAACCAAAGGAAGGGTCCTTTGTGTGTTTTATGGCTGAAATTGGGCAGCACTTCCCCTTGATCTGGAGAGAACCTGCAAAAAACAACTAGTTATTGTTTGCTGGAAATGTTGCAAAAGACACAACAATGTTAAGAAAATTTTTGTTTTTTACACGGAAATTTTCTGCATAAAAATTTCAGCAAGTTGAATATAATAAAATGACCTATCCTAGAATGTTAGCAATACCAAAATCTGAATATGTAAGAACAGAAAATAGAACTAAGAAAAAGAGGAGTTTAAGATGGGTTATGAAAAAAAGCTTCCAACTTGAAGCCAACCTTGCAAACCCTTGGGGCAACCTGCAACTTATGAAACAAATGTGAGATAAGAGCAAACAAATGAGTGAGATAAATAGATAACACAAACCAATTTGTACTACCTACTATCCTACTCAAATAGATCTACAACTACACTATTGCAAATCTATCCAAACAAACTAGTTTGCTTGAATCTCTACTCTATATTTCAAATGAAAATCCACAAGCAACAATATCACCTCCAATCCAAGTGCAACCAAGACAAAATCTCATGTACACCAAGGTCCTCCAAAGCTCTTTCTTATTACCAAATGAGGAAGTTGCAGCAACTAATTGCTACAAGCTCCTCTCCAAAAGAAAGCAAGAGTGAGTGAAAGCAAGATGGAAAGATGAGAGGAATGAGGCAAGAATTTGGTAGCATAACAATAGCTCAAGAGATAGTGAAGAAATGAGGGTGAGAGGGCCTTCATTTATACTTGGAGAGGCAAAGTGACCCCTCTTGGATGAGATCCAAGTGTCAAACACCAAGCAAAAGAGAGAATCCAAAGGAGATGGGCGCACCACTTAGGGTTTTGGCATGGATTGATGATGTGGAAAGGGTGAGAGGGAGTGAGACACACCCAAATGGTGATGTGGAAGGCTAGGAAGGGCGCACCTATGGAGAGAGGGGCCCACAACTCAAGCAAACACATGTTCTAAGGTTTTCTCATGAGAGGGGAGCGCAAATCCCCTAGGGGGGCGTAGGTGTTTGAGTGGGTTATGTGTCTAGAGGTTGAATAAAGGCTAGAAGGGTGTTTGGATAGGTTAAGAATGGTTTTTCTCCTCATCTCCCACCTTTACTTTACTCAATTTGCTCATATTTACAAAAAAAATGACATTTTTACAATGTCATGACTAGCAATTAAAATTGTTGTTTTGACTGACTTGGACTCCCTATGGACAAACACCTAGCAAAAGTTGTCCAACTGAGCTGAAACTTGGTCCAAGGGTGTAGGGGGTCTCATTCCATTTCTTTCGAGCACAAATACTCCTAGCAAAGGCCCAAGGACCTAGTTTTTACATTTTTTATCAAAAATAATTAAAATTACCCAACCTTAGGCAATTTTAATAAATTAAAAAAACCTATCTAGACTCGACGGAATTCCGCAAAACTTTGAGAAATGTCTTACATGGCCATTTACATCATTCCTAAACACTAGATACCAGAGGACGAAACCATTAGAACGCCTTTCACCACTTTGGAGGAATTATTGTGGAGTGAAAAACTAAAGGGAAATTAATAAGGTTGGTTAAGCCAAATTAATAACATGCGGAAAAAAAACACTCAGTGAAAGGGACTCCTCTAATGATGAAGTCCTAAGGTAACTGACCTAATTATGATCCATGCAGACCTATTACAAAATTATCCCACGCAGGGGAGCGGAAATTCCAATTACATAAATACATGTTGAAGGCCAAAAATGCCTTGTAGAACTAGGAAGTCTCTGACTTGGTAGCATCTGATGATGCATATCTTCATAGTACATGGAGTTGACCCCCTAGTTGAATAGGTGGTCAACAAACCCTATTGTCGTCCTTATACACACTAGCAAACGTGAGCTATGTCCTGCTCACTTAGTGTGTCCTCGGAGGCACAATGCCTAGGTTCAAAGTCCACGCTGTCACTTTGACTTGAACCTCTTCCGTCTAGGCTAACTCCTAGGGAAGCCAAGGGGGCTAGGCCCTAGTTACTAGATGAGATTTGTAGTTTAATGTTCTAGGAGTTGGTTTTAATTGGTTAAAAGGTTAAGGGGAATCTAGCCTAAAATGTCAATCAACAAATGCAAGATGCAACTATCTAAGTATGAGAGTCAGACATTTTCCTAAGGCAACTAAGACTAGTGCCTAAGATTGATCAATGGGGTCAACTAAGTTAGGGGGGTGTTCGTTACAAGATAATTACAAGTTACAATATTATAACAAGATAGACAAACTAGATACAAAAGAATATAAAGATATACAAATTAAGACTAGATACAAAATATTAACAAGTGCTTGAAATGTGTAGGAAAGAAGATATTCAAAGATGAACAACCATCAACACATCAAGCCAAGCATTCTCACAACAGATAGACTTCCATTGGACTGTTTTTCAATGGCCAAGAGATGCAAAGCACTCAAGACCCAATCAAGAGAATGCCTCCAGGTGGATGCGCACCTCTTGAGGGATCACACCACAAGTACAAGAATTAAGAATAGATGAAAAACGTGGAAAGCCAAATATTCCAAATGAAATATTTAACCACTTAGATATTATTTCTACAACACATCAAATATAGTTTGCATATGAATGTAAATTGAAAGATAGTGAGATCAGTGAACTGGCAAGTGTGTAATTGTATTGTTGATGTTGTAGATTGAAAATTAAATTAAGTGATTAAGTGTGAGATTAATTTTAGCCCTATCTAGGTGTCAACCCGAAACACTCCTCCCCCTGTTACCAAGTGGTTGTTCGATGCTCAAGAAGTGAGGCAACGAGGCCTACCCTAGCTTCACAGGTCAACCCTAAGGCCGAGTACTCCGGAAAACTTTCCGTGGCTTTTCTCAAAACCCCAATTTTTAAATGGCGAAGATGGTGAGTTATGGTGTCCTATTAAGTCTAAATAATAAATTTTAGACCTATTAGCTAAATATTGCGAAGTGTGATTGAATGCTTGAAGCTTTCTCAACAAAGGATTGCCACAATACTAAAACTAAAAGATAAGCAGGCTGATACCTTTAAACGATGAATTTGCAAATTTAGTTCTTAAGTTGTTTGAATTATTGCATGTAAATGTAAGAACTAAAATGCTTGTGAAACTGAGATCTGAAAATGATGTAGGCTGAGGCCTTTAAACAAATGTATTGCAAGTAAAATTTTAATTTCCGGAAAAGGCCTTGGGGACCCAAACCAGAACTAATGACTGAGTTCTTAGTTTATTAGATTGCACATGTGAAGATATAAGAACTAAAACTAACTTGCAAAATTGTAAAAGATTGATTAATTGAGCCTTTATGAAACCAGTGTTAGCATGCGCATGTGTAAGATAAAGATTAAATAAACTGAAACTTGCATGCAACGGAAAGTAAAGATCTAATCTAAGCCACCACGGGCTCTAAGCTAGCATGTGTTAAGTGTGAGATCTACTCTAGATTATTTTAGCTTTAAGCATGCATGTAGAATTCACTACTAATCTAGCTAAACTAAGCAAGGAAAGACATAAAAGAAAGCTAATCTAAACTTGCAAAGTAAAGTCTGAAGGAAAGGAAAGCAAGTCGTTTGGGTACAACTCCTTTGGGCTTGTGTTTACAGTATTTTAGAGAGAAGAGAAAGAAGAGAAATTGTTACCACAATGAAAGGAGTTGTTTGAGGGTGTGTTGTGCATGGAATTGGACAGCATGCCCTCTTGTCCTGGTAAGAACCTGCAAAACTCAGCAAGCTATTGCTTGTTTATTTGAGCTGCAACACACTCAACAAAGTTATGAAATTTCTGTCAGAAATTTCGTGCATACAAAAACCATAAAATTGTATTGATTAAGTGACCAATCTAAGCATGTTAGATACCAAAAACCGAATCTGAAAGAATGAGGAAGATGGACAGAGAATGCTAGTGAAGTGTAAGTGAAAATGAGGGTACATTTGTCCTTGAAGCTATCCCAACAACTTCATAGAGGTGACCTGCAAAACTTAAAACAGAAGTGAGATGGAACAACAGATAATATCCTGCATGCATAGACAATACAACATAGTTTCTATTATATAAGCATGCACAAAATATATAGGTGGCCACTACACTATTGCCTCACCTAGCCTAGTAAACTAATTTACTTGAGCAACTATTTACCAAAACACATAAAGATTCAGAATGATGTCACCTCACAATGAGTAGCAAATCTAGACTAATCTTGAACGCTACAATATCCTCCAAAGCAGTTTATGTATTATTAAATGGGAAGAGGTTGTAGCATCAATGCTGCTACAAGCTCTTCAAGAACCAAAACCAGTGAAGCAATGTGGAAGTAATGAGAGAGAGAGAGAGAGGGATGGGAACAATTCGGTAGCATAACAATATTGTGAAGAATGATGTCTAATGAGGGAGTGAGAGGTCTCTTAAATAGCAAAACAAACCAAGGAGACCCCTCTCATATCATTGACAAATGTCAAGATCTAAACTCATGAGGAAAATCAAACCAATGAAAGAGTAAGCTTTTAGGGTGAGGGAGAAAAGGAAAGAAGAGTTGGATGGGTGAAGAAAGCAAGTAAGGAGAAGCGCACTTGGCAAATGAGGGAGTCCACGCATGCCTTCAAGGAAGAGTTACTTGCTTTCAACGTGATGTTTCCATCCCCATAAACTTTATCCAATTCTTCAAGAGGAAAAGCGTGAGTCAAGGGAGGAAAGTCGTGAGGTATGGGAGAGGCATGTGGGAGGAGTGTGTCATACACACTCTTAAGTGGGATGTGATTGGTGGAAGGGAAGGACCCATACTCCAATCAAAAGGTGACTTACCAAGTACGTGTGACATTCCAATTTAACTTGGATGTTTCCATGGTTACGTGAGGTAAAGTGAGTATGGAAGAGGCAATGCGTGAGGTAAGTGTGTGACGTCCACACTCTAATGTCGGACGTGGATGGGAGAGGAAAGGTCGTGTGAGTGGATAGAGGAAGGGCGCACCTCATAAGGAGGGGCCCACAACCCATTACCATTATTAAATGAGTTACTAAGTACTCACGTGGGTAAGGGTGTACGTATCCCTTAATTGGGAATTAATTAAAATGTAATTTTAATTAAATGGGGGTTTGAAAGGGTAGGAAAGGTATGGTGGGGTCCCTCTCATCATTATTTGCCACTTACTTCACCTAATTTGACTCATTATTACAAAATTGGCATTTGCCCATGTCCTGGGTTTGGCAATTAAAATTGTCGTTTTCCCGAAAAACCCCTAAGTGGACAAACAACCTAGCAAAACTTGTCCGACTAAGTTGAAACTTGGTCCACGAGTGCAGGGGGTCTCATTATCTTTCTTTTGAGTACAAATACACCTATCAAAAATCTCGGGACCTAAGTTTTACATTAATTACCCAAAATTAATTAATTAATTAATTTTGAACCTTAAAAAAAACCTGGCTATACTTGATGGAATTCCACGAAATTTCCCGTGTTGTCTTACATGGTCATTTACAACATTCCTAAACACTAACTACCTGGGAATGACTTCATTAGAATGCCTTTCACCACTTTGGAGGATTTATTGGGTGGGAGTGAAAAACTCAAGGGAAATTAACCCGGCTGGTTAGGCCACATTAACCTCCTGAGGATAAAAAACACTCAACGAAAGGAAGTCTCCTAATGAAGAAACCCTAAGGCAACTGACCTAACATGATCCATGTAGACCTATTATATTATAAACCCGCGCAGGGGTGCGGTAATCCCGCTTACAAAACTGTGTGTTGGAGCAAAAAATGCCCTATAGAACTAAAAAGTCTTCGACATGTTTGCATCTGATGATGCATATCTTCATGGTACATGTAGTTGACCCCCTAGTTGAAGAAGCGTTCAACATTTGGCTCCACATGGGGACATGTGTTCGATCTTCTCAATCGGGACGAAGAGCATACGAGAATCCAGCATCTACAAAAGGTGTTCACCAATATCCAACATAAGCATACATATATAAATCAATCTACATAATGAAATAACTATTGTACAACATGAAAACTGAAACTATGATACAGAAATACATCTAAGTACATAATCACATAATAAATGAAAGAATACAAAATTGAAATACAAGAGGAGGTTTAGAGATACATTACAACCGTCCATGCACTGGATGGAATGAAGCCATAAGTGTCTGAAACATCCTTGTCCAGGATGACTCATAGAAGATCCCTTCCCAAGTTTTATTAACTTGGAAATTTTCGCAAGAAAAAACCAGCCAAAATCGTGCTCCTTCTTTCCTTCAACCAAACACTAGAATATGACAAGCCACGTAAAATTTTGATATTTTGCCGCTCATGATTGCCAAGGTGGAAAGCCAACCAATACTCATAATGATATGACATTGATAAACTGAAGTTGCCTTCCATTTTCCCACTGTTCTGTACAAAGTCCTTTTTTGGCTGAGAGGTCAAAAACAAACATGTCAATGGAACCATTATACTGTTTTCCTCAAGGTTGTCAAGGTTCTCCTCCAAAGAGATTGGTTCCACGAGAGGAGGGTGGGGACTTGAATTATCTAGATACTCAACATTTTCAAACTCAAATTCCTTTACCTCCTCAAAGAAAATGACTGACTCATCGATGGATTCATCCGGAATTTCCCTATGAACTTCCTTATCTTTTTCACTGTCAAGTTCAAGTTCAAGGGGATCCAGATATTCAACATAAGTCTCTGTGAAATCAGCTTCCATGATCTCAAACTGATCTTCCATGGCTTCAAATGGTTTATTATGGGCATACTGCATGTTCAGAATTATTTCTGTAAGCTCCTCAATGGGATCTGGTGGAGTATCTATCTCTATATCTGAACTGATTGTTTCTATATTTGGAAGATTTTTCCTCTTCCATTTTTCCATAAAATCATCAACCAATTCATTATAAATTTCATCCCAATCATCCCCAAATCTTTCCAAAAAAACATGCAGCAAATCCTGTATGGTCTTAAATGTATGGTCCTCATAATCCTGAAACCAATTAAAAGCATACTCCTCGCAAAAAGTTATGACAAACAATGACATTAAGACATCCTCATAAATAGGTGGATCACACCACTCATCAATACATTGTGTGAAGGCCCTGATGTGAGCACTAGCATCACCATAATTATGATAGTCAGGCAAGTTATCAATAACATCTTCAGATATATCATGAGGATAACCAACAAATCCTGAAAAATCAATAGGTTTTAAGAGGTAGCTCATTGAAAAAGGAAAAACTGGGACCCAAAAGATTACTAAGGATCTGACAAAAAGGGAAACATGCTAACTTCATCCACAAACTTATTCAAGTTCAAGGATGAAACCCAACAAGTCGTGAGTTTCATCTTGAAGAATACTTTGTCAATTTATTTTTAAAGTGGAGTCGCCAGATGACCAGGTTTATCAAACAAACAAGAGCATCAGACAAAGCAAAAACAAAAAGGAAAACAAAAGTTAGATTTTTAAGCTGGAACAAGAATTGGATACCAGTGAGTGCTTCTTCTCCAAGAATTTCAAGCAGCCCACAAGGATTGCTCCTTGCAGTATACTTGACAGATTTATTCAATGGAGTCGCCACTTGGAAAGGAAGCAAACAAAAGCAACCAATGCAAGTTCAAAGAATTTTTAGTTCTTAAAAAAGTTAAGTCGTTTTGACCAAGGATAAATGACTTATCCCCGACAACGGTGCCAAAGATATTGCCGTCCTTATACACACTTGCAAACATGAGCTAAGTCCTGCTCACTTAGTGTGTCCTTGGAGGCACAATGGCTAGGTTCAAAGTCCACACTGTCACTTTGACTTGAACCTCTTCCGTCTAGGCTAACTCCTAGGGAAGCCAAAGGGGGTAGACCCTAGTTACTAGATGAAATTTATAGTTTAATGTTCTAGGAGTTGGTTTTAATTGGTTAAAAGGTTAAGGGGAATCTAGCCTAAGATGTCAATCAACAAATGCAAGATGCAACTATCTAAGTATGAGAGTCAGACCTTTTCCTAGGGCAACTAAGACTAGT
>ML783060.1:75893-86281 GCA_009831015.1 Picea engelmannii
CAGGTGGATGCGCTCCTCTTGAGGGATCACACCACAAGTACAAGAATTAAGGATGGATGAAAAACGTGGAAAGCCAAATATGCCAAATGAAAGATTTAACCACTTAGATATTATTTCTACAACATATCAAAGATAGTTTGCATATGAATGTAAATTGAAAGACAGTGAGATCAGTGAACTAGCAAGTGTGTAATTGTATTGTTGATGTTGTAGATTGAAAATTAAATTAAGTGTTTAAGTGTGAGATTAATTTTAGCCCTATCTAAGTGTCAACCCAAAACTCTTCCCCCCCTATTACCAAGTGGTTGTTGGATGCTCAAGAAGTGAGACAATGAGGCCTACCCTAGGTTCACAGGTCAACCCTAAGGCCGAGTACTCCGGAAAACTTTCCGTGGCTTTCCTCAAAACCCCAGTTTTTAAATGGCGAAAATGGTGAGTTATGGTGTCCTATTAAGTCTAATTAATAAATTTTAGACCTATGAGCTAAATATTGCGAAATGTGATTGAGTGCTTGAAGCTTGCTCAACAAAGGATTGCCACAATACTGAAACTGAAAAATAAGCAGGTTGATGCCTTTAAACGATGAATTTGCAAATTTAGTTCTTAAGTTGTTTGAATTATTGCATGTAAATGTAAGAAATAAAATGCTTGTGAAACTGAGATCTGAAAATGATGTAGGCTGAGGCCTTTAAACAAATGTATTGCAAGTTAAATTTTAATTTTTGGAAAAGGCCTTGGGGACCCAAACCAAAACTAATGATTGATTTCTTAGCTTATTAGATTACACATGTGAAGATATAAGAACTAAAACTACAGAATTGTAAAAGATTGATTAATTGAGCCTTTATGAAACCAGTGTTAGCATGCGCATGTGTAAGATAAATATTAGATAAACTGAAACTTGCATGCAACAGAAAGTAAAGATCTAATCTAAGCCACCACGAGCTCTAAGCTAGCATGTGTTAAGTGTGAGATCTACTCTAGATTATTTTAGCTTTAAGCATGCATGTAGAATTCACTACTAATCTAGCTAAACTAAGCAAGGAAAGACATAAAAGAAAGCTAATCTAAACTTCCAAAGTAAAGTCTGAAGGAAAGGAAAGCAAGTCGCTTGGGTACAACTCCTTTGGGCTTGCGTTTACAGTATTTTAGAGAGAAGAGAAATTGTTACCACAATGAGAGGAGTTCTTTGAGGGTGTGTTGTGCATGGAATTGGGCAACATGCCCTCTTGTCCTGGTAAGAACCTGCAAAACTTGGCAAGCTATTGCTTGCTTATTTGAGCTGCAACACACTCAACAAAGTTATGAAATTTATGTTTTTAGGCAGAAATTCCGTGCATACAAAAACCAGAAAATTGTATTGATTAAGTGACCAATCTAAGCATGTTAGATACCAAAAACCGAATCTGAAAGAATGAGGAAGATGGACAGAGAATGCTAGTGAAGTGTAAGCAAAGATGAGGGTACATTCGTCCTTGAAGCTATCCCAACAACTTCATAGAGGTGACCTGCAAAACTTAAACCAGAAGTGAGATGGAACAACAGATAATATCCTGCATGCATAGACAATACAACATAGTTTCTATTATATAAGCATGCACAAAATATATAGGTGGGCAACTACACTATTGCCTCACCTAGCCTAGTAAACTAATTTACTTGAGCAACTATTTACCAAAACACATAAAGATTCAGAATGATATCACCTCACAATAACTGGCAAATCCAGACTAATCTTGAACGCCACAGTATCATCCAAAGTAGTTTTTGTATTATTAAACGGGAAGAGGTTGTAGCATCAATGCTGCTATAAGCTCTTCAATAACCAAAACCAGTGAAGCAATGTGGAAGTAATGAGAGAGAGAGAGAGGGATGGGAAGAATTCGGTAGCATAACAATACTGTGAAGAATGATGTCTAATGAGGGAGTGAGAGGTCTCTTAAATAACAAAACAAACCAAGGAGACCCCTCTTAGATCATTGACAAATGTCAAGATCTAAACTCATGAGGAAAATCAAACCAATGAAAGAGTAAGCTTTTAGGGTGGGGGAAAAGGAAAGAAGAGTTGGATGGGTGAAGAAAGCAAGTATGGAGAAGCGCACTTGGCAAGTGAGGGAGTCCACGCATGCCTTCAAGGAAGAGTTACTTGCTTTCAATGTGATGTTTCCATCCCCATAAACTTTATCCAATTCTTCAAGAGGAAAAGCGTGAGTCAAGGGAGGAAAGTCGTGAGGTATGGGAGAGGCATGTGGGAGGAGTGTGTCATACACACTCTTAAGTGGGATGTGATTGTTGGAAGGGAAGGACCCACACTCCAATCAAAAGGTGACTTACCAAGTACGTGTGACATTCCAATTTAACTTGGACGTTTCCATGGTTATGTGAGGTAAAGTGAGTATGGAGGAGGCAATGCGTGAGGTAAGTGTGTGACGTCCACACTCTAATGTCGGACGTGGATGGGAGAGGAAAGGTCGTGTGAGTGGATAGAGGAAGGGCTCACCTCATAAGGAGGGGCCCACAACCCATTACCATTATTAAATGAGTTACTAAGTACTCACGTGGGTAAGGGTGTACGTATCCCTTAATTGGGAATTAATTAAGATGTAATTTTAATTAAATGGGGGTTTAAAAGGGTAGGAAAGGTATGGTGGGGTCCCTCATCATTATTTGCCACTTACTTCACCTAATTTGACTCATTATTACAAAATTGGCATTTGCCCATGCCCTGGATTTGGCAATTAAAATTGTCGTTTTTCCGAAAAACTCCTAAGTGGACAAACAACCTAGCAAAACTTGTCTGACTGAGTTGAAACTTGGTCCACGAGTTCAGGGGTCTCATTATCTTTCTTTTGAGTACAAATACCCCTATCAAAAATCATGGGACCTAAGTTTTACATTAATTACCCAGAATTAATTAATTAATTAATTAATTCCGAACCTTAAACAAAACCTAGCTATACTTGACGGAATTCCGCGAAATTTCGCATGCTGTCTTACATGGTCATTTACAACATTCCTAAACACTAGCTACCTAGGAATGACTTCATTAGAACGCCTTTCACCACTTTGGAGGATTTATTGGGTGGGAGTGAAAAACTCAAGGGAGATTAACCCGGCTGGTTAGGCCACATTAACCTCCTGAGGATAAAAAACACTAAACGAAAGGAACTCTCCTAATGAAGAAACCCTAAGGCAACTAACCTAACATGATCCATGTAGACCTATTACATTATAAACCCGCGCAGGGGTGCGATAATCCCGCTTACAAAACTGTGTGCTGGAGCAAAAAATGCTATGTAAAACCAAAAAGTCTTCGACATGTTTGCATCTGATGATGCATATCTTCATGGTACATGGAGTTGACCCCCTAGTTGAAGAGGCGGTCAACAGATCCCACAGGAGAGAAGGGGATATTGGTTGGTTACAGTGAGGTCTTCAAGGCCTACCGCATCTTTGTGCCAGCACGCAGGAGGATTTTGGTAAGCAGGGACGTGTATTTCGAGGAGGAGCGAGCATTGAGGAGATCTAGAGATATGCCAGTGCAGGTAGAGGACCAGCAGGGACAGGACTCGGCACAGAAGATTGAGGAGGTATAGAGTACTGAGTCACATGCACAGGGTACAGGTACAAGTATTAATGTTGAGAGGGAGAGTAGTCAACAGGACGGTCAGGACACTAGTGAGGAGGATGAGCAGCATGAGGTTATTCCACAGGAGATTGAGCCTAGGCCTCAGCCTAAGTGGTACAGGTCCACAGTCAGTGATTCTAGACAGGTAGCACCTCCAAAGAGATCTTTTAGACAGAGTAAACCACTGCAAAGATTTGGGTACATGGCATTCATGACAAAGCTTATAGATGTCAAACCTTCCACTGGTGAGCAAGTTGCACAACATGGAGTGTGGAAGGAGGCCATGGTGGAGGAGTATGCCTCCATTATGAAGAATGATGTATGGGAGGTGGTGCCTAAGCCAGAGGGAAAACGGGTGGTTGGATCCAGATATATCTATAAATTCAAGCATACAGCAGATGGAAGCTTGGAAAAGTATAAGGCGTGCTTCGTAGCCAAGGGGTTTGCACAAAAAGAGGGAGTCGATTACGAGGAGTCTTTCGCACCGGTGGCTAGATATTCCTTCATCCGAGCAGTTATGTCATTAGCAGTAGAGATGGGTTGGCGCATTCATCAAATGGACGTGAAGACTGCTTTCCTCAACGGATTTATTGAGGAAGAAGTCTATATTGAGCAGCCTGAAGGTTTTGAGATTGGAGACAGGGATGCACATGTTTGCACGTTGAGATGAGCCTTGTATGGGTTCAAGCGGCACTTCAAGCGTGGTACTCAAGGATCGACAGTTATTTGAGAGATATGGGATTCCAGTGGAGTGAGGCTGATCCAAACCTCTATTTTCTAGCAAGTGAGGTGCTCTCATACTGGTACTTTATGTTGATGATCTCTTTCTTACTAGAGATGAGCAGTTGATTGCAGACTGCAAGACTAACCTTGCAGCAGAGTTCGAGATGAAATACCTTGGTTTGATGCCTTACTTCCTTGGTTTGGAGGTTTGGCAGACAGATGAGCGCTTCTTCTTAAGACAGGGGAAGTATGTTGGATTATTGAGAGGGGGGGTGAATCAGTAATAGAGAAATTTAATCATTTTTAACCATATAATCCAAGTGTTATATCAATGAAGTATTATCATCCAATAAATGCAAAGTAAATAAGCAATGAACAATTGAACAAACATACACATACACAGTACACCAGTGTTTTACATGGAAACCCAAATTGGGAGAAAACCACGGAATGTTTTTTCTTATATGTCTTGAAGAATTACATTCATTGGAAGCACCAACTTCCTTTGTTTTCCAGGTGCAACTAGAAAGAGGCTCCAACCCCCTAGTTTCTCAGGCTACAACCTGAAGGAAGCTCCAACTCCCCAATTCTCTGGCTACAACCAGAAGGAGGCTACAACCCCCTATGTTCTCCAGTACAACCGGTAGGTGGCTACAACCACCTGTCCTTGCCCCGTCCTGCCACCCTGAAGTAGAAGTAGAATGATGGAACCACTGTCAACCTGACACTATGAGATATACCGTTGTAAACCTATACCAATAAATTTGAACCATGCATCAACCTGTACCTCAACCTGTAATCAACCTGTACCATAAACAAGTGCATCAACCATGCACCAACCTGTACCAAATAACCTGTAATCAACCTGTACCATAAACAAGTGCATCCAACCATGTACCAAGTATGTACCAATCATGTGTCAACTACTCATCAATTATGACTCATCAATATGTACCAACATCATCAACTATACACCTCATGTATGTGCCAACTCATCAACTACTTTTCTCAACCATGTACTCAACATGTACCTCAACCAAGCCTCATCAATTTCATCATCCAAATCTGATTTGTAGCTCTGTAATAGACTTGGTGTATATGATCACATTCTTGCAAACCTTCCTTAAATTCAACAACAAAAGACTAGCATTTTCATCAAACGTTTCTTTAGTCTCACATGCCTAGTTTTGGATTAGTCAACAACCCTAACTTGAAGTAATCATAACTTTGTACCTGTAATATATAAAGATCTGAAACTGTTACACAATGTTCTTCAGTGTGTTTTATGCAATTCCTCAAGGTGTCACTACTTGGAACCTCTCATAAAAAGAGTTATAGCAAAAATGGCATACCTTGCTGAATTCTAGCTTATTCTAGAGAGCGACCTTGTAGAGCGTGCCCCACACGGAATATTTGTTGAATTGATCTGAAACTGTTACACGGCATACTACAGACTGTACCCTAACCAACACATTTGGTTTCACTGAATTTGGATCTGTTATGAAGAATTTATGACGTTTTTCCCCAAAATACTTGTTTTTGACTAGTTTCAGGACTAGCCACAAACCCTATTTTCCACGGAGTGTAACTCCAAAAATACAATTACCCACAAGCTGAATTTTTTACCACAGATACTTGAATATGTTTTCTCAATGGCATAGCAATTTCACGGTCTGAATCATTATAGAAAAAAAAGTTATAGCGAAAATGGTGAGATGACCTGTAAATAACATACCTTAGAAAGCACCATCAAAAGAATTTATCTTTCCTTGCATTTTGGCCTTCTTTTCTTCACCTTCCCTCAGAATTATGGCTTAGATATCCTTAGTTACCTCAGACACCTACAAATATTCAATATAGCTCAAGTGTAATGAGAGAGCCTTGCCTCTTATTTATACTCTCCAAGTAGTTTCCTTAAAAACATGTTCTAGGTCACTTGACCCCACTTTCCTTATTTTAGGGTTAACCCACTTCTAATTTCTCCATTAAATTTATTATTGAAATAATTTATTTTGTATTCACTTTGAATTATAATACACTCATTACTTCACTTTATTATTTACCTTTTAAAATCTCTTAAACCACTTTGACTACTTTGACCTTTTGGGGCTTCTAGATGACATATGAGGGTCCTCCAACTTCGTAAGGCCATAACTCTCAAACCGTGAGGAGTTATGTGACGTTCCACATACCACCAGAAATGGAATGACATGTATTATTCATATAGAATAGTATTATCTGAAAATATATCATAACTCATACTGTTATTCATCAAACAAACTTGGGTCCATTACCCAAACCTGGGGTCTCCAACTTCTCATGGCCATAACTCTCTAACTGTGAGGAGTTATGTGACGTTCCACATACCACTGGAAATGGAATGACAAGCACTATCCATCTAGGATAGTTTACCTAACAAATTCATTGTCCTTCATCTCATTATTCCACAATTAAGCATGGGTTCTCTTACTCCGCAAAGCGTCTTCCCGTGAGGGCTTTCACCATAAGGGGACCACTTTGGAGTTCATCCATCTTTACTTCTTATCAACCATGACAAGACAATAATGAGTCATCTTTACATCAAACAATCTTGGGTCCATTACCCAAACCTTTGTGCTGCGGGGCTTTCTTCAAGGGTTGACATCAATGACAACCAACCTTAATCAACAAAGTATACAGTGGAGATCTTCCTTAGGTTCAGGATGACAGATTGTAGGCCCATGTACATGCCTCTAGTGACAAATTGGAGGAAGATTAATGTATCTAGTTCTGAGACAGTAGACCCCACTATTTATCGCCATCTTATTGGATCGCTCATGTATCTAGTCAACACTAAGTCGGATATTAGCTTTGCAGTTAACTCTTTGCGTCAGTTCATGGTGAACCCTCGGAGAGTGCATTGGATAGCTGCGAAGCATGTGCTTCACTACTTGAGAGGTATAGTGGAGTGCGGGTTGTTGTATGAGTGCAGTGATGGAGTGAGATTGGCAAGTTTTACAGATGTTGATTGGGCAAGATCTGCAGAGAATAGAAATAACACTTGTGGGTGCTACTTCAGCATAGGATCAGGTATTATATTTGTTAGAAATAATAGGTGTGCTCGTTTAACCATAGACAATATAGCAATATTGTCACCCAACCATAGGTCGAAGCCACCCCTGAGCACCTTAACCTTGACAGAGAATAATTCTGGAAGCAAACCCTAGGCCTAATAGCCAATCAAGGTAGCGCATCACTCTCCAGAGTTAGCATACCAAGCAGAAAGTCCAAACCATAACCAAGAGAAAGTCCAAGCCTAAAACCGAAAGTACTAGTTGCAGTAGCTGCAGCTACAACTACTCTCCAGACATGCGCACTTGCTGCATTTCTGCAATGCACACTATATTTCTGCAGTTGCGAGCTATGTCTCTCAAATGAGCTATGGCGTCCTGTATTTATACTACTCCTACTTAGCTGTCTAGGCCGACTTCTCATTCTGGAGGCTAAAAAGTCAATATTAAATATTTCCTTTAGTCGACTTGTCTTCTAGGATTATGTCCAATGCTTTAGGGTTTCTTCTTGCTTACCAGAATATTTTATTCTTGTCAGGGTTACACATGGAGGATAATACCTCCCGCAACTACCATAATATCAACACTCCCTCCTAGCTAGGGAGGTATTGAAGGCAATGGTCTTGAGCACAAACATACCATTCAACCGGTAGCATCATCATAGCCATACAGGCTATCTCATGATTAGATCATGAGCACCAACATCACTATCAGTATCATCTGATAGCATCAATTGCATCATCTCTTGAAGCCATACTCCATCTGAATAATTAGGCATGATGCTGAATAAGTCACTCACTCCACAGAGTGATACAAGAGCCATTCTTCTAATTCGGACATAAGTCCTAGAAGAATAATTATTCCAACAGATGTCGAAAGCCACGCCATGGGCTACAAGGACTATTCTTCTAATCCAGACATACGTCCTAGAAGAATAAATGTCCTAGACCATTTTCCGTCTGGAGAATGTCTGTCCACCAGCACACTGATTATCCATCTAGTTGATAATCATTTCCAACACTATTGATAATCTATATGGCAATTAGAACAATGCCATTCAATAGAACACAACTGTGTCTATCCACAGTAGTACACAACTACTATCCAGTGGTACACAACCACACCAAGTAGCACACAACTACTTAATCAGTGATACATAGTCACAACCAGTGGAACACATCCATCACAGTAGCATACATCTACTGTCCAGAGACATACAGCCTCCATAGCAATCATATCATCTGATATCAACCTGCATAAAACAATATCATGATATAAACTAAGTCATCTGAGCCATTCTTCCACTCACATCTGTGAGATCTGTAAGAGCATCTACCCTCAAAAGGTAAAACATCAACCATGGGCTATCTGGACTATTCTTCTTAAGCATAGAAGAATAATTGTCCCTGATTTCTGAGCCTGGACCATTCACCTAATTGGGCCATTCCTCCGGCACTAGTCATATTGCAACCTAGAGAGAATTAGTCTTCCCTAGGGAATGCTTGTCCCTGATTGTTGAACCTGGACCATTCACCTAACTAGGCCATTCGTCTTGCACTAATCATAGTGCAACCTGGATAGAATGAGTCTTCCCTAGGGAATGATTGTCCAAACCATTTCCAAATGGAAATGATTGTCCTGCACCAACCTCCAAAATGGACCATTCTTTGAAACTGCTCACAACTATGAACTTCGAAAGAATGACTACCCGGCGAGGCGAACCATTCTACTTGACCACTACTTAGAGTGACTGCCAAGAAGAATGACTGTTCTAGACCATTCCCCCACACTGACCACAAGGGGAATTGTTGTCTATAGTACATCAACAATCTATCGAACCATTTTCATTATGAAAATGACTGTCCAATCTGGACCATTTTTCGAACTGGAAAATGCCTGTCTGTCAGAAATCTCAAACCATTTTCCGAACTCGAAAGGAACTGCTCATCCTGGACCATTTTTCGAACTAAAAAATGACTGTCCATAAATCAATAACACATCAGTGCTCCCTCCCAACCTGGGAGTAATCTCTTCCTTTTTCAATAAGGAAGTCGTCTCCACGAGCCCTAGCTTGTTTCTTAAGTACGCAAACTTTTTCATCTTGGACAGAGGCTTTACCAAAATGTCTGCTATTTGTGGAGATATATTGGAGAACCACTTCTCTTTTCTGACTTCATCACGGAGAATGTAATGCTTGATCGCAATGTACTTCGGTCTGTCATGGAATACTGGTTTTCTCTGAAGGCTTCATATAGCTCTAATTATTACAATATATCATGGTTGAATTCAGTACTTTTGTTTCCTGCCAACTCATGACATCGTGGCAAGACTCAAACTGAAGCATATCCAAGTAGCACTTCTTCTATCATCATGAGAGTTTTCCATGGATTATCACTCCATCATCCCATACCTCTAAGTAACTATTCTGATACACTATTTCTGTCATAGAAAGTTTTCACCACGCTTCTGTTGTATATGAGATATTTTGCATCAAGTTGTTTGAATCCATACAAGGTCTTCTTATATCTGCATACATGGGTCTCTTTCTAGTATAAGCTTCTTTCTTGCTTGCTTTATTGGGAAGAACAGTCTTTTACATGTAAATTCCAATCCATGGATACTACAAGAGGTATATCTAGAACAAGTTGTTGTCATAGTCTTCTCCCTCTTTCTGGAAGAACCTTTGAATCTTGCAATGCTTCCATTCATAATTCTTTTTCACACTGTTCTTTATCATAACTTCCATTTCTTTTGCTCGATTTCTTCTTAGTGTTCAAACCAAGCTTGTAGTCTTTATGATTTTTGTTGATTTGTGTACCTTGGGAGGTGTTCCCCATGTGTTATCCCTTCTTAGCACATGAGGGAAAGTCATTTGGCTTTTGTCCTATGTACTTTATGTTCTATTTTGTACTTGACTTTGGTTAAAGTGCAAAATGTCACTTTTTGATAAAGTGAACATTAAATCACACTTTTGGTGATTTTGAGGG
>ML783060.1:118919-130864 GCA_009831015.1 Picea engelmannii
TTCTCTATCAAGGCTTTGAATTCCTTGAATTTGTTGAACACTTCATCTTTAGATTTCAAAAAATACACCCAGGTCTTACGAGAATAATCATCAATAAATGATACATAGTATACATACCCACTAATGGAGGACGATGGCATTGGTCCACACACATCTGAATGAATGAGTTCTAGGACTCCTTCTGCTTTGATGTCTCTCTTTGGAAAAGGGTTCTTGATGTTCTTCCCTTGTGCACATCCATTGCACACGCCTTCATGGTCAACCTTGAGTTCTAGTAGACCTGTGACAGCTTTGCATATGTATGGTAGCGCCTTGTAGTTGATGTGAGCTAATCTTCTATGCCAAAGTTCACATGAATTCTCAATGGCGTGGGCCATGGCAGCTTTTGAGTGACCCTTTAGCTTATACAAGCCATTTTCTTCTTTTCCAATGATGATTGCTTTATGGTTTCTCCTTTAGTCCACATAAGAACTTCTCCATCTATAAAGGCAACTTTGAAGCCTTTCTTTTCTAAAGCTGAAATGGAGAGTAGGTTCTTTGTCAAACCTTGTAAATAGAGTACGTCCTTCATCTTCACTGAATTCCTTGAATTAAGCTTGTAGTTTGATTCTCCCACTCCCTTGATGGGATATTGGTAGTCATCTCCAAGTGTCACTTTCTGAGAAAACTTATTTTCTGAAATACAAGAGAGAATATCTCTTTGACCTGTCATGTGCTTGGAGGCACCACTATCAATGAGCCAAGTGACCTCTCCAGGTGTTACCGATCCTGAGAGGGTTGAGATTAAGACATAGTCTTTAATCTGTTCTCTTATCATCTTTGTGGGTGGCTCTTCATCTTCGACTGCATGGGCATGGTGCCTCTTATTTTTCCTCTTGTATTCTTCTCGTCTAGCTGGAGAAAATTTCGCAATGTGTCCCATCTTGTCACAATGGTAGCATTGTACAGATGAGTAATCTCTTTCCTTTCGTTGTCCTTTCTTCTAGAATCTCTTTGGATGAGATTCTTTATGACTGAATTTGTTTTGGGGGTGAGACTCTTTATAAGTCTCTTTCTGGAAGTCAGACTTCTTCCTTCCTCCTTTAGTGTGAGTAGCTAGGGCTTGATCTTCATCTCTTGCTAGTAAGGCCTCTCGGTTAGCTACTCTTGATTCTTCTTGAATGCATTCTTCCCAAAGACTATCAAATTTTATTTTCTCCTTTCTTGCACAAATGATTTGGATGAATGCATCCCAAGGTCTTGTGAGACCATTGAGGGTCGTCATTACGAGTTCGTCTTCGTCTATTGTATCTCCAATTGCTTCTAACTGTTCATTGAATTCTGAGATTTTGGAGAAGTATTCTTGGATTGATTCTCCTCTCTGCATCCTTGTATTCTTGAGCTAAGTTCTTAGATTCATCTTCCGATTTATATTCTTTCCTTCATATAGTCTGTTTAGGGCATCAAACATTTCTTTCGGAGTCTTCTTTGATGACACATAGGGAATCAGGTGATCTTTGATTGAATCTGCAATGATTCTTTTGGCCCTGATTGTGTCCTTTTGGAGTTTTGCTTTTCCTGCAACATCATCAGGCTCCGGCACTTCTTCTTTAACGAATCTTACTAATTCATTCTCTTCAAGAATGAGGCCAATCCTATACATCTAGGCACGGAAATTTTCCACACCTTCTAGCTTGTCAACAAGCTTAATGCTTGCAGACATCTTTCACCTGAAGCTGGGAAAATGTCCAAAAATGAAAATGTTCAAAATTAAATTTTGAACTTACCAAGAGGTGCGCTTGGCTGAGGCGAGTAGCCTAGTGTGTTTGGATCTGAGAAAATCCAACTTTTTCCCTTCCAAACTTGGTCTGTGGATTTCTGGACTGGTGCTTTTGGTTTTCTAGTGCCTCTGGTACTCTGGTATTTCTGGTACTCTAGTTTTTTGGTACTTTTGGTACTTTGTGAAACTAGGGTTTCACTTTCCGAGAGATCTAGCCACTGAAAAGTTGCGCTGAGGATGCCAAAGTGATCCTTGAGGGAGGGCGCACTTTTCTAGATGGTTTTAGGGCTGAAACACCTCACCAACAAAAAGCCCTAATTTGCATGTACGGCAACAGTGACGTTTTTCACTTTCTCTTGTGAAAGATGCTCTCTTCAGCTTGGCTCTGATACCATGTTAATTTTTAAGCTATTATTAGATTTCTTTGCATTTCAATAAATAACAATAGCATAAGATAGGATCACTGAGAAATACACAATCACAAGAGACACATCATTTATCTTGGGAAACCCTCATGGGGGAGAAAACCCAGCAAAACTTCCTTATTATAGATAGCCAATACAATGCCAAGAGATAACTCAAACAAATACAGAAAGTCCTCTCCCAAGGATGCGCCTCTCTCTCTCTCTCTTCTTCAACTGCAACTTCGAAACTTGCCTCTCAATGAACAAGTGAGTGTGTGTCTAACTGAGGCGCTAGCCTCAACACTGGCACGTGTGGAGGTGTCTTTTCACTAGCAGGGCCGACTTCTCCTTCTGGGTGGTTATAACCACCTTTAGTATATTCTGGGGCCTCTTTAATATATTATGGGGACGACTTCTTCTGCCTATTACAATTATATTTTGACCAATCCGCAAAAGGGGATTTGGTCCTTTACAATAGCCGACATGATCAATCCGCAATGGGGATTGATCCAATGAATAATATATCAATAATAATTAGAATACACTTTGCAGTTACATTATTTCAACAGGGTCGTGACAGAAGAGTTCAACAATCAATGCCACCAACATCGAGGTACATAGAGGGTTTGGTGCTCCTGACTAAATGTGAGTTCCATACCTTCATACATGATAGAATCTAGTGGAAATGTTGCAATATTACCAATCTTGAAATCCTGAGAACTGTTAAGTCTGTTGAATTTTGAATGGGACCTAAAATTCTACTTTCTCCATATGAAGTCCAATGAGGTTAGAACCACTCTCAAACATCCTAAAACAATTAATGGTAATGTTAAAAATTTAAGTAAAAGGATGAAAATGAAAGATAAAGGAGAATGTCACTTTTACTTACTAGGGTGGGTGAAATGGAGGGGTGGGGGATTTTTGCTCTCCAAACCCTCTTTTTGTTTGCAAAATGACAAAAAAAAACTAAGTTTTTGGCTTTATTTCCAGGCCTCTCCATGTCTTGGCAATTTTTTCGATTATCTCGCGATATTATCGCGTATTTATGATAATATCGTGATATTATCGTCGTACGATAATATTGCAATATTATCGAGTGATAATATTGCCAACACCTAAAACGGCGATAATATCGTGATGTTGGCGATATTATCGCGATGTTGGTAACACTGGTTGTAAGAGAGACTAGGCTTGGTGGAAAGCACCTTCCTCGCAAAAAGGAAGTGATAGTTTCTATACCTATGTTGCTCAGAAGTGGTCCAACTCCTCCTTCAACTGAGTGCACTCATCAAATCCAGAAGGAGTGTTAGTTTCTGTACCTGTGTTGCTCAGCAGTGGTCCTCCATCAACAGAGTGCACTCATCAAATCCAGTGCAGCAGTGATGACATGAGATGATGGCACAGCAGAGAAGAAACTCTTGGACGAGGCACCACAGTCATGTAGCAGAGGTAGAGGGTACATGCATGACTACAGCATGCATGCGCCAGCCTCAGAGAAAATCTTGTCTGAGCTGCTGTTACAAATTTAGAACCACCCATGCCTTTTCCAGTTTTAGATTAGGTGCTAATTTTATCTCTAGTTAATTGTTGTTCTGTTTTAGACTATGCATTTTGTATGAGGGAATTTCCAGATTTTACTAGGGTGCAAAGTTCAAAGAGTAGGGCATCCTTGCATGTGTGAACTTACCTCCTTGAGGCACTCTATTCTAGGTGGCCTTCTCATGCATGCCTAGGTGCACTTCCCTAGAATAGAATTAGGGTTGGATTAAGTAGAGCACAGTGGTAGAGGTGTCCATCTACGTTTTCTATTCATTCAGTTTACAAGACAGTGTGTTGAAGCAATTTGCTGTGTAAATTTCTATTTCTGAATTAATAGACAGATGATTTTCTGGGTGCTGCAATTTCTTATTAGTTGCTATTAGTACTTTCAGTTAGCATGTGTTTTCAGATCTAGCATGCAGAAGTAGTTTTGAGAGTTCCTTAAGTTTTCAGCTCTCTAGGGTTAACAGTTTGCACATCTCCTTACTATGTACTGAAATTTTAACAAGACTTTGCTTTAATGAGCATGTACAAAATATTCATTCCTTGGTTGGCTCTTCCTGTTCTGCTATATAATTCCGCATCTGATCACTTTAGGTCAATAAGCCTTGTTTCTCATTGTACTATCTCCACAGTTGGCCAATAAATAGTGCTTTAGTTGTATGATAGGACTACTGAGAATCGAGATGTTATGTCCTCCTGAACTTGTAATGATCCATGCAATCATGGTGAGTTGTCTTGCATTCATCATCTATAGTTCATCATGATTTCCTTACTAATAATTGTACAGATACTAATACCAACATCAGGGTGTTCTAGGACTCCCTAAAAAGGCAATGATACCAGCATCAGGTCTTGTAATAGATGGGGCACCAAAAAATGAAATGCTCCTCTATCACAGTTTCCTATAGATAGCAGAGTAGGGAAACCCTATCTGCTCATGGGAAATGGTGATTGGCTTCCACCCAAAGCCAATGTGAACCAACCCAAGTATTTCCCTAGGGGAATCCTGAGTGCGTGCATCCAGTGGTGAAGGGTGTAGGTTGGTTTGACAATGAGGGCATCCCTCAGTTCCATGAAATGCTCTGCATAGAAAGCCATCTTGGGTTTGAGCTCGCAGGGTGGATCTACCCAAGTGACCAAGATGTACAATTTGTAAATATCTTCTTAAATGATCATGTTCAACTCCTGCTTATTCAGTAGAAGTTAGCCAAGAGCATTCAAAGAGCATCTAAACGAGGGAAGTCTATCCATCAAGATGCCCACAGAATGTAATAGGCACATAACCTCAAAGACCATATTAAAATAAAAATTTAATTATAATGGTCAATTAAATATTAGACATAGGCATTAATAAAGTCACTTGTATTTTAAGATTATTTTATGTTTTTATGCTTTATTTCACTTTAGTTTTTTTTTGTCTATCCCATATTCTTAAAGTGGATTGACTCGACCAGCTTGTAACTCTTTATAAGAAAGCTTTTGTTTTCTCATTATGAATGCAATCTTGGTTTTCTTTATGTGTCCGTGTTATCATTATATGGTATCATAATATCATTATAAAATAACCTAAAGTCCAAGTGACTTTATTAATGTCTGTGTCTAATATCTAATTGACCATTATAATCTGATATTTACTTTAACGCCCTCCCTTAATGTTCAATCTACTAACTACACCAAGCCTATCCCAGAATTTTACATATTTTTCAAGACCCAAAGACTTGATGAAAATGTATGCAATTTGGTCCCTTGTGGGATAGTACTGTAGCTCAATAGATCCATCCTCTACAAACTATCTAATGAACTGATAATGTATCTCAACATGCTTGGTACACTCGTGGAAGGTTGGATTCTTAGCTAGTTTGAGCCCCCCTTAATTGTAAAAGAGTAGGGGTGTTGGCTCTATATGTTGCATCTTCATGTCTAAAAGCCTCCTCTTGAGCCAAACTTCACAGGCTCCTTTTACTACTCCTTGATATTCTACTTCTATCGATGAAAGGGCTACTGCATGTTGCTTCTTGCGAGTTCGTGTAACTGCATCCATGCCAAGGCTAAAAACATATCCAGATGATGGTTTTCTATCATCCACGCAACCTACCCAATCTGAATCTATAAACCCACACAGCCTAGGGTCTTTGCTTCTACTGCATAGAATGCTAAAGTCAAGTGTCCCATTCACATATCTCAACACTCTATTTTTTGTTCTACCTTCAATGTTGTTATAAATCTAGAAATGAAGCTCACAATGTAACTCAAATCAAGCCTAGTGGCTATAAGATATATCAAGCTCCCCATTAACTGCCTGTAGATGGACTCATTAACTGCCTTAAAGTCAGTCTTGGCTTAAAGCTTTAACCTTTTCTCCAAGTGTAGACAAGATTTAGCAATCTATCATTCTGAACCTGTCAAGCAAACTCTTGGCATTTTTTGTTTGTGAGACAAAAATCATGATACATGTTTGCTAAACTTCTACACCTAGACAATAATGTAGGAGACCTAGATCAATCATGTCAAAAGCTTTACTCATATTATATTTGATCTGTTCAATAGCACTTGCCTCACTACCTGTAATAATGATGTCATCTACATAAATGACCAATAGAATGCTATCATTACCAATGCTTCTGTAATGTCCCCATTTTTGGATTCCCTTACTCTATAGTTGGAGATGACCTTTTGGGTTTATGTCATCTTGATCAGAGGACTCGGGAGTAATTTGATGTTAACAGTGAGCTCAAGTGGTTCAGAGGAGTTATATGATGCTTTCAGAGGCCCGCTTATCATCTTTCATCATCGGGATCACTCCTACACAGTCAGATTTTGATTTCATTGCATTTCAATCGTTCCCGTAATTTGAGAATATTATTGAGCATTATTTAATGGATTTCGCTAAGGTTGTCATTTTAATAAATTATCTATGAGGGGCACTTTAGTGTAATAGCTCGTTGGAACCAGGAGGAAGAGCTCTAAATGATGAGACGATGAAAAAATGACTTCCAATGCCCATAAATGATTTAAAGTCAAATAAATCACTTTTTGGAGTAAAAAGGGATATTAAATTAATAAAGTGATTTTATTATAAATAAATTAAAAAGTCACTTGAGGGGAAAAAGGTCAACAAAAAAGGTGAAAGGGGAAATAAAAGAAAGATGAGAGTTCATTCTCTCATTATGTTGATGATTATTTATGATATTGATTTGAAGAGCTCTTGGAGCCTTTGGGGTTCAGAAAAAACCCTTGTGTGGATTGGTTTTGGTGGTGAAAGATTCCACCTTGTTGCCGCCTAATACACACCTACAAACGTGGAGAAGTCTCCAACCCACTTGGTGTGTCCTTAGGCACAAAACCGAGTCTAGACCCACTGTCACCTCAATCTAAACTCCTTTCGTCTAGGCCCACTCCTAGGGAACCCAAGGGGGGTAGACCCTATTAAACTATGTGAAAGATTTATTCTAGTTCTAGGAGCTAATTAATTTATGGATTACAGAGACCCAACCCAATGACAAGCAAACAATGCAAAATGCAACTCTTTCAATGACAGGCAAACCTTTTCTTTTACAAGATAACAAATAGACCAGTGCCTAAAGATTACCAAATTTCACTCATTGAGATATGCACACTAAAAGATATTTCTATAACGTGAAATAAAGTATGAAATATCTACACAATGATTTAAACAATAAAATTGATTTTACACTTAAGACAATTATTTCTTAAAGAATAAAGAATGCTTGAGAAAAATCAAGTAAAGAATGCTTTGACAAGTAAATATTAACATGTAAAGAACTTGTTGAAAATGAGTGAAATGTAAATGCTTGAAAGTAAATTGCATGAAAAGGAAATTGCAAGAATTGAAATGTAAATGTTTTGCAGTGTGAGTAGGTTGCTTTTAATAAATGTTAAGCTCTCTCTTTAGGGTAATTAAATGTGAATTGCAATAATCCTAAACTATGTGACTACCCCAAGTTCCTTATTCTTTAATCAAGAGGAAGTGTTGGGTGCTCAACAAGAGAACAACAAGGTTCCCCCCTAGCTCCACGGGTCAAATCCAAGATGTTGGGCACTCAACAAGGACACATAGTGCCACGAAACCATCCCCGGCTTCAACCCCAAGTAGCCTCCACAGTCACCCCTTTTTAGTGGTTAAAACAATGAAAGAGTTGGGTGCCTAATTATACTAGCCATACAGTCCTTTGCCCTTTCTTGTCACCCAAGATTCACAAGGTGGCAAGGGGAGAGAATACGGGGCAATGTTTGTTTACTTGCGAAAATTGAAAATTCTAACTACTAGCGAGCATGATATTGCAAGGGTGGCAAAGCCACTCACATGCAAGGTGTGGACAAACAATCCAAATAACTTAAAATGAATGAAATAAACAAATTAGACACATAAATTTGACACAATGTGGAGGACAAGCCTACCGATTTTGTAGCCAAGGTGGGCAAAAGACTTGAAGGGAAGAAGAACAAAAGCTAGCCACACAACCTTCTCTTTATGGGAGAAGTGGGGCAATCAACTTATGCAAATATCAGAATATTAAATCTACTCTAGCCATCACGATATCGCAAGGGTGGCAAAGCCACTCACATGCAAGGTGTGGGCACCTGAATACTCGAAATACTTTACAAATTTACAAGTAGGAATATAAATTAAGAATGCAGGTCCAAGAAACTCTCTTGGGCTGCTTACAAAACTTTAGAAAGATGGAAGAGTGGAAGGGGTTTTGCACCACAACTCTTGGATGCTTCCTTGAGCTCTTTGTGGGCAAAAATGGGCAACACCTCCCCTTAACATGGGGAAAACCTGCACAAAACAGCAAGCTATCTATGCTAGAAAATGTTAAAAATGAGCTTAGAACAAGTTAGTATTTCTTAGTATAATAAACATAAAATTTATGAGTAGAAATCTGAACTTAGAAACAATGTTGTATAAGTCGTGTCGGGGAAAGTGTCGACGAGGGTCCGGAATGTAACTTCTCATCGACATCGGCAAAAAATGTTGAAAAATGTCCCAAGACCTCAAAAAATACAAAAACACTCATTTTTTTCAATTTTTTAAACTTGTAAAGCAACAACAACATCAAATAAACACTTTGCTACATAAATATGAAAATACAACCAATAAATAAGATGCATAAGATGTCAAGTGGTCGCATATCTTTACTAAACTGAAAATTCTGAAACATGTTCCTGATAGGATGATAGTAGATACAAAATCACATCAACTGATCAAAATAATTGTATCTCATGAGATGAATCATCATGAGGCATCTAGATACTAAATAGTACATGATAAAATGAAAATGATAGATCATAGGAATCCAAATCATTGATTCCCTCTATGTCGTGTTGTTGTTGTTGCTCTAGCCATTTTACGGGTAAAGGGCACCAATTTTCCTCTAGAAGCAGTAGGTGGTCGTGGAGGTACTCTAGATGAGCTTGGAGTGGAATCTTCAACTGCTCCAGATGCTCCATCTAAGGTGGTAAGTGATGGGGACAAGGTGGAAGGAAAATTGTGTTGCCTCCTCCCAGTCCCAACGGACCCAAGTTGAACTCCAGGTATGGCTCTCCGTGGAGGTGGTGGTGGCATTGGATCCACTAGAAGTCCAATCTCCTCCTCAGCCTCTGTATCCACTGGAAGTGGAACATCATCCTCCTCCTCCTCTGTTGCCCCCTTCTCCATCAAATCATCTACATGCTCCTCCAACCACTCGGGGGCCTCCTCCATCTCAAGCTCCTGAATCTCCACCCTCCATTGACTGGTGGTGTCAATGTTATCCAATGAAATGGCTTCTATGTCAAATTCTTTGTCAAGTTGTTTCACCCACAACCTTAGATTGTAGTAGACATATACCAAGTCATTAAAGCATTGGGTACCTAACCTGTATGAACATTGAGAGCTATAGTTAGTGATGGTAAATAAATACTAAATAATAAATTGTAAAAATTAAAATTAAAAAAAATATATATAAACAATTTAAATTTTGATAGTTGCATTTTTTAACATTTCTAACCTGTTGCGCTTCTTGGAGTGTATCTTTTCAAAGACACTCCAATTGCTCTCGCACCCTAAAGAAATGCAAGTTTGACTAAGAACTTGAATGACAAGTTTCTGCAACTCTGGGAGTTTTCCACCATAGTGTTTCCACCAGACATCTACAATGAATAAAATGAAAGGAAGACAACGAATTATATTGCGGATTTCCATCAAGTAATAAATGTCATATATAATATATAGAAAGGAATAAACAAAATTTGAAATTGAAGCTTACATGGCATACTTGTGGTCCTATCTTGGACAGTCATATCATAGCCCAACATCCCGGATGCCATCCTATATATCTCATTCTGTCTAGAAATCTCTGAGCGTTCAACTGGAGTCAGCACCATCCTCTGAACACATTGGAGGAAACCATCAATGACCTCACCATCAAAATTAAATCCACAAGCATAAGTAAATGCAAGGTTGAGGTAGAGCCCTGCTGCATGAATGGGATGATGGAGAGTGTTATTCCATCACTCATCAATCACACCCCATATCTGAGCTCTCTTGGTGAGTCCTTCCTCCCCCTTGTCCTCATAGTACCGGTAGATAGCTTCCTTGGCCCTATCCATGGCCTCATACAAGTAGCCCATTGTGGGCTTCTCACCATCAACCAATCGAAGAACCTTTACCAAAGGTTCACTAATGGTACATACCTCCCCTACTCCACTCCAGAATCTCAGGTCATGTCCCACAAGTTGGGCTATGGCTTGTCCATCTTGTTTGGTGCTATAGACACAAGCAACCCACTCATTAGAAAGAAACATTCTTTGCAAGTCCAACATATTATTGAGGAGCCACTGAAGAGAAATGAAGTTGGTGGCAAAACGTGTGATTGTCGGACGCACCAACTCTTTGTTCCCTGTGAATTGTCTCATGAGTGAAAGAACATATGTGTGATTATATATATATATATATATATATATATTTATATATATATATATATATATATATATATATATATATATATATATATATATATATTTATATATATATTGTCACACTCCGAGCTGAATCAATGATTTCCTTGATCCAAGGAAGTTTTCCCATGTCCTCTAGCATCAAATCAATGCAATGGGTTGCACAAGGACTCCAGTACAAGGATGGATACCTCTGCATAAGCATCCTCCCAGCAGCAACATAATTAGCAGCATTGTTCGTGATGACTTGGACAACATACTGCGGGCCTCTCTCTCAGATAAAGCCATCCAACAACTCACATAATAATTGTGCATCTTTTGTATATGCACTTGCATCAACACTTTTGATAAACATTGTCCCCTTGGGACAATTAACCAAGAAGTTTAGAATTGGTATGCCCTTCCCATCAGTCCACCCATCTGACATCACGGTGCATCTGGTGGTCTTCCATGTTTCCCTGAGCTAAGCTAATCTTTCTGTGCAGTCGGCCTTTTCCCCTTGAAGGAGACGCCCTCTCAAATCCTAATAGGAAGCGCCCCTATACCCCGAGCCAACAATTGCAGTAGCTTCAAACATGGAATGGTAGAAGGGGTTATTGGCAATGTTAAAAGGTATATCACTCCAAAGAAAACATTTGGCCACAAGCTTGTCGGCCTCCTCCGTCTCTTTTCTTTTAATCAATGATCGAATAGAAGGTTGCCCCCCAGGTGTTGACCTCAGCACAAAGTAAGATGAGGCTGATGAGGGGACTGCAAAAGTTGAGGGCCCTATGGCTGAGGAGTGGGATTGTGGTACTGGTCCGGGTGGTCCCCCCTCATAGGCACTTGTTCCAGTGTATCTATTTGCAATGGAATGTTCAAGTTCATTTTTGCGAGCCTCGGTCACATCCCTCTTATTATCCATATCGATGAGTGATTGGTTTGCAATACGCATAATTTCCAGGGTACTGTTTGGACAAGCATCCACATCAAACCTAGCGATTTTGGCAAGCTGGTATTTCAAACAGCTAATTCCTACAAAAATCCTTTTGCCGCAAATATTGCATGTCAATACTTGTCTATTGGGAAGTTGCACTGGTTCACCATACACCCACATTGGATCCAATGGCTTCGGCATTTTGTTTAGATGAAAATATTAAACCTGTTATCCCCGATATCTAGGGATAACTAGGAGATCATGTCTCGAGGCCCACATGGTCCTAGACATGGAGTACCGAGAGCAGGAGCTACCTGAGCATGGTCCTGGAGGACCCACCTTCTTCTTTTCAGCCAGTTTGTCC
>ML783060.1:172481-209745 GCA_009831015.1 Picea engelmannii
TTAACTACGTTTTCAGCTCTTGCTCGCCTCTTGCTCCTTTGCTCCCCAAACCCCACACTTTGTTTGCAAAATGACGCTTTAAAACTCAAAAAAAAAGGTGAAAATCGGGCTTTATTTCCGGCCTGTCCGCGCCCAAAAAATATTTTCGCTCGTAGCGCAATATTATCGCGCCATCTACGATAATATCGCGCTATTTTCAAAATCTCGAAAACAGCACGCTATTTTCCCCGATATTATCGCCGAAGTTGATTTTGCCGATAATATCGTAAATAGCGCGATATTATCGCAATGTTGGTAACAAAGGTACACACGCTCAAGGAAACTACTGCAGGTGCAAGTAGGCCTTTCGTAAGAATGTCATTGTCATCTTTCTTCATCCCATTAGCCTGAGTCATGAGACCCATTAATATGGTGGCGAAATATTTGCCAGATATTGTACATGGTCCGTATACTCTGGATGCATGAGAGTGCCAGCTCAAAACCTAAAATGTTCCAAAAATTTTAAGAGACTCACTGATACTATTTAATATGTCTATGCTTATTTACTCACAACTTTAGACATATTTTTGTTTTACAACTTTACCCAGCAAACTCATATCCAAGCCCAGTGACATAGGTTGCAACCTGATAATGACATATTTTCCATCACTTATTGGAAAATATTCTAGGCACCATCCAATGTCATTGCAAGGAAATTATACTCTATTAGAACTTACATTGAATCAGATGTGAGAGCACCTTACAAATCATATGATGAGTTTAGTTACTTACTGTATGATTGCGCCTGTCCTGTTCGACAAAGACTCTGACTGATATGGTTCCTGACCACCAAAGAAACCTCCAGATTGCAGCTTGCTCAACCTCGACCAGTTGCCGGTGTCCTTCATCTTCTAAGAGCTTCCTGTATTTCACTTCCTGCACATTTATTCCATCTACTAACATCATGATCAAATTCAAACGGTCCCATTTAAAAATTATAAAACATGGAGTTCTTTACTCTCAGAGCATTAATACCTTGATGTTCTTGAATACATTCTTGTTCTCTGGATCAATAACAATGTCAAACACTGCATCTGGAGGTAGCCCAACTTCTGCAGTGGCATCCAAGTGGCAGAGGGAGCCTTTTGGGACAGTAACCTGTTTCACCCACATAATAACTCATTCTAAAATCAGGGAAAATTATCCCTTTAATTGAAGGTTGCTCAGAAATCAGATTTAGGAATTTGGTGTTTAGCTAGGATAGGGACTTTCAGAAATGATATTGACTCTCTTGAAATTGGTAGAAAAATGGATATGCTGGCCCGCCTAGCGAGGGCTAACTGGCATATCCATGCCTTGGTCCATTGGTTTATGAGTATCTGATGTATTCTTTCTTCTGCACTAAGAAGAAGAAGAGCACTAGTGTGGAATGAAATCCTAGCATAGGGATATGCCACTGGTGACTGTAACAATATAGCCGTAGACATCAGATACATAACAACCATGAGCCCACGAGGCATGACACCAAACAATGTTAATACCAGTTTGAGGGAGGATGCTATCACATCAGTCCAGGGACTTACACCCCAAAAGCAACTTCTGGATTGGCAAAACTTTGATGTGGATAAAGCCTTATAAACTACAACATTTTCACAATTGTTTTGTATTAATGAAAAACAAAATGACCTTACATTTTAACAATCTCAACTTCGCATTTCAAAAACCAAACCTAATTAATTGTCCCTTCAAATTAGGATGATAAAAACCTCTAATTTTAAAGGTGGGTGTTATTGAATACCTACCTCTATTTTCGGAGTTGGGTCAACCCAGTGACTGTTTTCCCTCCATGCCTGGAGCTGTTTTTCCAATTTGACCCTGAAATCTAAAGGCGTTGGTTCGCTTGCCTCTGTGGAGTTGGCAGTACCTTTTGTTCCAGGGCATCCTAACTTGTGTAATGTACTGGAAACGGACTTGATATGAGTTTGCCCCTCCTAATACCAGACAAACAAGCTACGATCCACAATGAGAACGTGGGTACCTAATAAACAATGAATTTAAGTTTCCTATCTCAAAATCTAAACAATTAAAATCAACGATCCAATCCATCTACGTGTAGATTGCAACACAGACCCAAAAGAGAGAAAGATTGACTGACCTGCATGAATTTTTGCAGAGTGTTCTTCATCCATGGAGGCAATCCTGGAACTGATATGCTTGCTTGTGGTCTACTCCTTGGATTATCCATATCCCAAATATTCCTTCAACTGTAAGAGAACGCCCAGAGATCATCAAATTATTTGTTCTTCCAATGGCCAGATCTTGATCACACTGCACTTTATCCGTTCATAGCCTTGACAGTAAAGGGATATGACCGCCAGCCACGTTCTAAAGACGCCGATGAAAAGTTTTCGAGCAGTAGAATTCAGGTACACGCTGCCTTTTCTAAATTAATCGCTGCGAAAACACGTTTTTTTTTTTATTTTTTTTACCATTATATATTTGTGCAATGCCCGACGTCTGTACGAGAGCGAGAGTCCTCTCTTATGGGTCGAAGGTCCACTCTTATGGGTCGAGGGTCCACAGTTGGATATGCTTGCCGTTCAACGGCTTTGTTGGATCTTTTCATTTGACCATTGTCTGTGAGGACCGACCACCCAAAGCGTGATAATTAAAAAATTATAGCTCGGCTTTGCACATTTATACGATGTATTACAGTGTTACTACATGGACATATTCTTGTAGTGGCATAGTGTTTCACATTGATAGTTCTCTACTCAAGAGAAATTTTAAGCCTTATGATATGGTATGATAAGGCGATTATGATAGAGGGATTATTTGTGTTTTTGGTAAGGTATTATAATAAAGGGATTATAATTGAATGCTAAGGTATACGATAATGGGATTACTATTGGTTTCTTATTTCTTAAATTGTCATAAGAAGTGGATTGCAATTAGTTTGATGCATTGTTATAATAGGGGTTGCAGCAAGTTTAATGTAAGTTTGATGGGAATTGTAATAGGTTTAATGAGCTACAATAATAGGAAAATTACAATTAGACTATTGTGATACCATGATAAAGGGAATATAACTTGTTATATAAATTGTTACTTAACAAGTTATAATGATAGGGAGATCACAATTAGACCATTGTGATATCATGATAAGGGGAATATAACTCGCCATATAAATTGTTACGAAGGGGATTACAATTACCCTAATAAACTACCACAATATGAGGATTACAATTGGCCCAATACCCTGCCACAATAGGAGGATTGTCACTAACCTTATACATTGCCACAATAGGGGGATTACAACTACCCCAATAAGCTACCATGATTTGCGGATTACAACTCGCTAAATATGTTGTTATGATAGGAGGATATTTTACAACCAAGTTGATAAGCTACCATGATAGCAGAGATTACAACTAGCCCAATAAACTATCACAGTAGAGGAATACAACTACTCACATATGTTGCAACAATAGGGGAGATTGTAACTAGCGCAAAACTTGAAGCACATGCAACAAAACTTGAAAATTGCACAAGATAGATTAAAAATTTATGTAGATAGGAAAAGGTCATAATGAAATTAATTTCAAGGTTGGAGAGAAAGTATTCTTAAAGTTAAGCCAAAAAGGAATTCATTATGTTTATGTTTGGGTAAATGGAGAAATTGGCACCAAGATATTGTGGAACTTTCAAGATTTTGATGCAAATTAGTGTAATGGCTTACAAATTGGGCTAACCATTGCACTTGACTATGAATGATGTATTTCATGTCTCCTTACATAAGAAATATGTGCCTAATCCAAATCATGTCCTATTCTTTATTGTTATATAGACGAAGGACACAAGGGAATTCCAAACCGAACCCCTAATGATTGTGGGAACTAAACAACAACATCTATGGAGCAATGTTATTGGTTGGGTCTAGGTTCACTAGCAATATTACATAGATGAAGATGAAACATGGGATCTTGTATTAGAAATGAGAGGACTTTATCCTTACCTTTTTTAGGGTAATTCAATTCCAAGACAATAGCCATTTCTAGGGGGGGAGTTGTAACATCGTGTCATCTTGTTATACCTGCCGATAGGCATGGTATATAGTGTTGAGTTAGGTTTGACTTTCTATTAGTTCATGGTTGACCATAAAATATACACCCCTTTATCTAAAGTTTTAAAAAATAATGATTAATTTTAAATTTCATTTATCTGATATCTTATTGGCCAAAAACTTTGAAGTCTTATTGCTGCCTTCACTTCCCCCAATGTTATTGTAATAAATATTTATGCCATCTAGTCATTTCATGCCTACTCCTTATCTCCCTATCTTCTTAAACAATACTTTCATTATTATATTCGGCAGGTATATGCTACCTAGTAGCCTTGTTTTACTTAGTTCACTTTGTTTTACTTGGATGATCTATTTACTTGAGCTTACTTTTTTTAAACAACTTTCACTATGGTGAATATTAAAACTTTATGTTGATCAACATTATTCTCATGTGGTTGCATGTTTCACTTGACTAAGATATTTTATTATGGGAGTACCTGAACTTTATGTTGATCAATGTTATTCTTATGTGATGGATTATCCCATTCGACTATAAAATATATTTAATGAACTAATTTATGATTATGGTATGTTCATTTCCACAACTAGATGTGGTTGCATATTTCACTTGACTAAGATATTTTATTATGGGAATATTGGAACTTTATGTTGATCAATGTTATTCTTATGTGATGGATTATCCCATTCGACAAGAAAATAAATTTAATGAACTAATTTATGATTATGATGTGTTCATTTCCACAACTAGTTGTGATGATAGGTTTGATATCATTTCACATTGGCACAACAATGTTATATGATGTCTTTGTAAAAGGAAAGGGAAAGATTAACATTAGGACTATGGTTATTGTGATATTTAATGTTTTAATGCCTGGGGAAAGAGGAAATTATCACCAGGTTATGTTGGTAGTGGGAACAATAGAATATTGTTCAAGTATTGTTTGAGTGGGTAGGAGGAGGTTGAGGATGTACCTAGTTGAGAGGGGTACTAAGGGGCACTATTTGAGCCTGAAATTTTTGGAAAAAAACTTCACTACTAGAGATATTATGATATTGGAGCTAAAGCACGAAGTGCTCTTGCACACATGAACCTTGATACGAAAGGTAATGTTGTGAGCTAGAGGTCTCTCCACCACATAATTGTTGGATTTAGTTTGATTCTGTGAACTATTGTTGGAATTATTTGGGCAAAGTGTACTTATTGAGTGAAATTTTAGGGGGTGAAACCCTTGTGTACTCATTGAGCTAAAACCCTTCTCAGGGGGCAATACCTATTTCCAAGTGTTGTGTTGGTTAGGAGCAAAATCCACCCTTGGATGTGATTCCGGCACAAATTTTTATGTTGATCAAGAATTGGTTTGCATCATTTTGTTGACCTTCATCACAACAAGATATACAAGTATTAAAGTAATTTTGTTATTATTATAAAATTTTAATTAGACAACCGTTATGTATTTGAATCTTTAAAAAATAAAAGGGAATTTTTTCACTATATAATAACCCCTTCATGTAATAACCCTTCTAGTCAACTAATGTTGGGTTGGAATGTTACATGCCACTATAAGGAAATTACAACCAACCCATTAAATTATCACAATAGTAAATTTAAACTAGCCAAATTAGATGATACTATAAAGAGGTTTACAACTAGTGCTATAAGCTAGTATGATGATGAGATTACATTTCATGGAATAATTTGATATGATCATGGATTACTTTTAACCCAATAAACTTGCAAGATAGGGGGATTAAAATCAACACAATAAGTTACCGATTAAAATCAACACAATAAGTTACCACGATTTAAAAAAAAAAAAAAAAAAAAATTATTAAAAACAAAAATATTTCATATTGTTTAATAAATGGCCATAATAAAAAATATAACCAATTTGATAAATTGTCATAATAAGAAAATGACAACTTGCTTCATAAATTACCACAATCGTTTAAACGACTACCCAGATAAAAAAGAATTCTTTACACTTGTGGGGTTCGATACTGGACGCAACTTCGTGTCTGAGTTTGTGACGCAACCTATGTGGCAACAATGGACACGTTATAATAGGAATGAAATATTCAGTAACAGTTGGATTAGAACTGAAACACTTGGACTCCTTGACATATGTGCTTTTGAAAAGAGGGTCAAACTCTCAAGACGTGATGTCTGTAAAGTAATCACAGTGAATTCTTATTACAGTGGAACCTATCCCTTACATGATGATCTATCCCCATTGTAAATGTTCTGAGGTGCCTTTTTTGATTTCAGATTTCTATCATACTTTTTTGTGCAGGATGAGACATATCCACAGCAGAGGTTTCTGTAACAAATTATTCTCAGAAATCCCAGGCAGGCAGTAGGGTAGTTAGTTAGTCTGAGGTTTAAACTTGTCTCCATCTGATTATTGTTTCAAATCCTGTGGATATTGGTTCAAATCCTGTGGATACATTTGTGACAACTTTAAAGCTGTCAATTCATGAAAAAAAATATACAACACCTCAACTCTCTTTAGAACTGTCAATTCATGGAAGAAAAAAAACAAAAAATATTCTCTGATAATAACAATTCCCTCAAAAAAAACATTATCTGATAATAACAATTCCTGTCCATTTTCGTTAATAACAATAACATCGTTCAGTTTGTACTTGTCGTTGATTACTTTACTTGCATTTACATTTCTAGTTGTTGAGAATCTATGCCTGCACGATCAAGACCAGTGATGTTTCTAAAGTAATCAAGTTGAATTATTGCTACAGTTGAAGGAAACTGTAGAGGATGATCTACTCTTGGCAAATGAAACTGTAACAGGTTCTCCAGTGCCTTTCTTATATTATGTTACTCTTTCTCGTGCAAGAGGAGAAATCTGTAGCGAAAGCTTTTCATAATAGTTTATTGTCTGGTAGTAAGGTGCAATTCCAATTCATTTCTGTTAAACAAAAGTAATAGAGTTGAGTTTGTTACTGTTGATTACTTTACTTGCGTTTCCATTTACAGTTGTTGAATCATTCTGCTTGCATCTTTATTGATCGACTGTCGTTCAATATATGGTTAGTTCGATTCACCAGTATGGTAAAAATGGTTATCTGTGTTTGTTGTTTTACAGTGATTTAATTCAGACTATATTATTTACAAATTGTAATTTAAACGAAGATATCAGTGTTAAGGAAATCACGTATACAGTGATAACACGAAGATTTTACTCTATAAATCCATTTGGATAAACTAGTTACAAATAATCTCTTTATAAATCCATTTGGGAAAACTAGTTACAAATAATCTCTTTGTTTGGGTTCTTTTTTAATTCTTGGACACAGAATTTGTGTATTTTTACTTCTTTACTATTTACTATGTTATGTAGATTGTAATTTTGCTATAAAACATTCTTTTTTTTTCATGCACATGTTCATACACTTATCTTCATCTTATATACTCATTTCAAGTTCTCAATGTTTCTACTTATTTGCCATTAATTTCCCAAGCTCAGTTTCCAATGCCAACTTGTATGTCCCTTCTTTTCTCTATTATACCTCTTTATTGCTGCTCTCCATCAACTTCTTTCCCTTCAAAGGTCAAGAGATGATCCTCATAATATGTTGCTAAGATCTATGCATCTACAACTACCAATCTTCCCCAAGATCATAACTATTTCCTCTTAATTCCAATAGAGAATGTTACGGTTTTTTTTTCCTTTAGGGTTATTGTCACCCATATGGATGTCACATGGTATTATTCAAGTCATTGAACTTCCTTGTTGGATGCAGGTTACATGTGTCATCACTGTGTAGCTAAGTCATCTACTAGGTAGGCCAAGAGTGACCTCAACCTTCTTTGTCTTAGAGCTCTTCTTCTCTACCATAATGTGGAGGGTGGAGCTATATTGTAATGCTAAGGGCAAAGCTTCATCATAATGTGGATGGAGGAGTTTTAGCATCTTAGTTACAAGCTATACTACCCTACACTCCATGTCGATACTTATGTGAAGTGTGGTGGATGAACTTGTCTAACTTTGCATCCCCATGCTACATCACCGCTACGCATTCAAGATGCATCCAAACCTCTACGTGTCCAAGGCTCTACATCCTCGCTACTTCGCCCACTTTGCATGCCTTTTGGCATTAATCTCTTTTAGAGTGTGGAGGTAACACCTCCACTCTGCACTCATTCATTCCTCTGCATTCTCGAGACTTCACCTTTGAAATGCTTTGAACTAAGACTTTCATCAAGGTATGCAAAAGGGCTTTGGCTAGATTTATAAAGAAGGTTTAACAAAGGGTTGCAACCACTAAACTTACAACTTAATAACTAAACCCAAAACATAAAATCTATGAAAAAACAAATCATTTCCCTATTAATGCTCCATTTAGGATCACACCTTCCCAATGGGAAGCTTTTGGTCCCCAAAAATTTATTAGTGGACAGGATCGAAGCACATAGCCTCTACTTGTTTCTCAAGTCCACCACTCCATAAGATATGAATGTTGCTTGCTTCAAGCATATCTCTATTAGCCTTCTAGTATGCCCTTGTTTTGTTTCTATCGTGCATATTTTGCTTCTCCTCGTGTGCTCTTTGATGTGGTAGGCCTTATTGTCCTTGACCAAGCAATATTTGTTTCATTTACAACAGAGGGTTTCATCTCTACCCCACAAACAGAAACTATCGAACATCACTTTGCATGCATCAAGGGGTGTTATATCACATTCTACTTCATTGTCATAATCAACACTAATGGCAAACCAAATTTTACATATTTTGGTGATTCTCATGGAAAATTTCTCTTGTAACCATGCCAACAAAGATGAATATATTAAAGCATAAGTCTCTAAACCAGGCTCATCAACTAAGGTTTTAGAAATCAAATTACATTGAGAACCACTATCAAATAGATCATTTACCTTTCTGTTCTTCACTTGAACTTTGATTTGGAATAGTGTGCTTTTGTATCCACTTGACCTTATTTGTTGCAATGTGGTGCATACTATGGTTTCATTTGCATCGTAAGTGCTCTCTACCATTGTTTCTTCTATCATGTTAGTTGTCTTTGCTCCTTTCTAGGACTTGTACCATTTAAGATGCAATTCAAGATGAAGTTTTTAACACTTCTCATTTGTGTGTCCATCTACATCATAGTGTTTGCAATGCTTATTGGAATATCCCCTCTATAGGTTGTGGTTGCAATCTTCTTGCCTTTTGTTTTTGGTGGTCTCTTCTTGGCCCTATTATGTTACCTCTTCTTGAATTCCAACTAGAAGTAAAGAGCTTTCTTGCTTGCCTTATCTATGATTTTCACACTTTGCAATGGTAATTGCCTTCAAATATGGTTGAATAGGCTTCCAATATATTTCACTACTACCTAGGGTTTTTCCAAAGAGATATCCAATATGATGGTTTACTTTCAGAATTTAGACATGTGTTCTTGAACACTTTGTCCTTGTTCTTATCATAGGTATTTTCATTTCATAAGGTGTTCCTCTTCAAAGCCTATGGGATATAATTCTGATTTTAGTGATTCTATGAAATTCTCCCATTTACCATGGGCTTCTTGACTAGCTTCAATGTCTCTACATAGCTCTCCCACCATAACAAAGCATATCCAAACATTTTCAAATGGGAAAAACAAATTCTTTGGGTTTATTTTATTTGATACAAACCAAAATAGACCTCTAGCTATTTCAACCATCTATTGAGTTTATCAACATCAACTTGACCATCATATGTTCATACTTCAAGTTTTTCTTCAACCTAGAATGGAATATTTGAAGATGAAGGGAGATATTTAGTACTACTTGAATCATTAGGTTGTTTGTTGACCCTTGGGTTGTTCCATATATTTTCTTGTGTACTTAGTCCTTGCTACATTATCTCCCTTCATCATTTGCTTCTAATAGTTGTGTTACTATCTTGACCTGTACAACAATGCTTTGCTTCAATCTAGTAAACCTTCCTTGAGTTGTTCCTCATTACAAGTTTCATGATTTTTAGTTGTCTGCTTCTTCCAAGACCTTGCAACAATGACTCTCCACTCTCCAGGTATCATTGTGTGACCATACAAGTTGTTCGCCAAGTATTTTCAAATCTGGGCTCTAATATTAATATGATCTATAATTGCTTAGCCTATGACCAATTCAATTCAATAGCACATATCTTAATTATTGTTGAGAAAAACATTACTATATTAGTTTTCTATTCTATTTCATATTGATTATGATTATGTATTACTTCTAAATTGTAATTTGTAATAACATGTCACGGTGTTACTTTCACATATATATTTTTTCCATAAAAAAACATATACAACAAAGCAAGCCATATCTAGAATCATCAAAGCATATGCATGAAGGCATCAAATACATCGGATGAGAGCATGCCATGGACCATTAAAGAACATCCAATTAAACAACAATGCATAAGTAAATGCTTAAATACAATTACTTGTAAAATTTAGCTCACAGAAGTTAGGCTAAGTCAACTATGCTCCAACTCCCACAAAATAGTCTCCAACAAGATCTCATGTACTCATCTTCAGTCAACAGAGGTGGAGAGGAGGCGAATCACACCAAGGGTCGATTATCCACCCTACCAATGCAACCACCTTCACATGTGTTGCTCCTTGAGTAAGGCTCAAGCTCAATGATGTGATTAAGCACAACTCATAGTAACTCCTAAGAATCCAACCCAATGTACTCAATGATAAATCAAATAGCCTTTCAACAATTCAACCTAGGTGTGGTGGAGAGGATTTTGGACTTGAAACACCTCTAAATCCCATGGGATTATGGAATGCATGAGTCTTATTACCACCTTCAACTAGTGATCCCAACCACAATAACTATGTCACCCCTCCTCCAAAAATAATCCTACTACCACCTTCAGTTGTGATCGCAACCATGACAACAGTGGCATCCTATAATTTGGGCCCAAAAAAAGCACAAGGAGTTAGGAACTCTAAGCTTTAGTACCCCCTCATGTTGCAGGTACACTCCCAACCCCTTAATCTACATAGGCCTGGTTGGCACAAACATAGTTCTATCCAACTCCAATATCATATAGTTCTATCCAACACCAATATCATATAGTTCTATCCAACTCCAATATCATGACATAAGTATATCAACAATATTAAGTTCCCCCTTGAGAAGCCTCCAACAATAGGCAAGCAATTGATTTAACAGTGCTAAAACAAGTAACATGCTCACGACATTTACCTCTCGGTTTCCCCCCTAATCATGCAAGGGAGAATTTGGGTTTGAGGGTGAATTTACAAGTATCCAAAACAAGGTAAAAGTGAAATATGGCCTTACCCCTTCTACCCATTTACCCAAGTTAAGTTTGGAGATCATTTTCACGACTTTTCCCCTCCCCGAGGATTTTTCTTACTCTAAGATATGATAGCATAGCATAGTCATCCTCATTGAGACATGAGTCCTTCCCTTAGGTGCATCCCTCCACCCTTCATTATTTCACCCGAATCATATTAGTCCACCCATCATATCAATGTGTACATATATACAACATATCATCATAATAAGTCTCATAAGCCATAAACCATAACATTTAGGGGACCCACATCACTAAAGAGCCAACTAACCACATAATATTAAGGCATCATGATCGACATAAAGCATCATAAACCATGTAATATTAAAGCATCATGATTAACATAAAACATCATAAACCATATGATATTAAAGCATCATAAACTATATGATATCAAAGCATCGAGTTATGTAACTACCTAGGCCCAATTATTAAAATCTGGTGTATCTAAAAAATAAAATCTAGCATTTAGGTGTCACATAATTTAAATGAAGAAAACTATGATGAAGAAATCAATGACGTAAACATTAATAACATAGAGATTTTATCCTAGAAACTCCTTTGGGAAACCAATATGAAATGACCTTTGTTTGGCTCCTTTAAAGCTCATGAATTATTCCAAGTTGGAGTTATACACTCCTAAACAAAGATTTTTTGTATTCTTATTCCTCAGTTTTGTTTCTAGATTTCATATTTCCTTTGAGACAATATGCATTCCCCGTGGAAAGGCTCATACAATGGTCTTTGTCCTCTTGCCCTAGGAAGAAACTTTTCATTTTGAGTCTTCATTCTCTCTACTTCTTTGTCATTAACTTCCTCCCAATGCCAACTTGATTGCACCCTTCATGTCTCAAATTTGCATCTTTATTTCCTCCCTCCATTGATTCATTTCCCTTGGAAGGTCAAGAGATGATCCCCATAATCCATTGCGAAGATATCTACATCTACAACTACCAATGTTTCCCAATATCATAACTATTTCCTCTGAATTCAATAGAGACCGTTATGTTTTTTGTTTCTTTTACCTTTAGGGATATTGTTGGCCACATGGATTCCATGTGGCAATCTTTGATTCATTAGACTTCCCTATTGGAGACAAGGCACATGTGTTACCACTTGATGTTTCCATGCCATATGCTAGGTAGGAAAAGGGTGGTCTCAACCTTATTTTTCTTATAGCTCTTATTCTTTACCATAATGCGCAGGGAAAAGCTTCATCATAATGTGGAGGGGGGATTTTAGCATCCTAGCCTCAAGCTATATTTCCTCGCACTCTGTGTCAATACTTTATGAAGTGCAGAGGGTGGACCTCTCTACATTCACCTCCTTGCTTTACATCCCTATGATACGTCAACCACTCTACATCATTGTATCATGTCTAAACCTCTACATTCCCAAATCTTTTCATCCACGTTGCTTCACCCGCTACGCATGCCTTTTGGCCTTAGTCTCTTTCTTTCTATGTGAAGTGTAGGGTGAAAAGGTAACACCTCCAGTCAACACACATTCATCCCTCCACATTTTCAATACTTCATATTTCAAAGGATTTGAACTTAGACTTATGTCAAGGCATGGAAAAGGGATTTGGCCAAACGTATAAGAAGGTTTAACAAAAGGTTGTGGCCATTAAAATTGCAACTCAATCACTAAACCTAAAACATAAAATCAATTAAAAAAATCCATTTCTCTATTAATGACCCCTTTTAGATCATCATAGGTTGTTTATAAGTTGTTCTAAGAAATCTCACCTTATGGACAGGTTGAGCTCCCCTTAATTGGGTTTTATTCAACTAAGACAACTAGAACAAATGGACACTAACATTCCTAGTTTACATCTATTTATACATGAAAAAATAGAGGAGGAGGAAGAGAATGAGGAACCTTTTTATGTCGATTTTCCTCGTTGTTCTTTGTCGTTCCGGTGTTGGATCTAGTCCAGCTCCAAATGTAGTCTACCTGCAAAGAAGTAGAACTATCCTCCTCTTCCACTGCTTGTAACAAGTTAAATAAAAGCTATCATAACTAGGCCACAATAATTCATACATAAATTTGAAACAAGACAAAAATAAGGAAATAGGCCAAGTTTATTAATATGAGAAACAATGGAACTTACAATCATGATGATGTGATGTAGATCTTCCTCCATGCTTCTCTTTTCCAACCCCACTCTTGAATGTCTTAAGATCATAATGTTGATTCCCTTATGGATTGTCCTCCCCTTTTCACCTTGGAATGCACTCATTCTATAGGATTTGGAGGCTTAACAACCATGGAGAAGATCACTCACTAGATCCACTAAACTGGGATCTCCAAGATTTTTAGGGAGAAAATATCTCTCAAGGATTTTAGGGAGAAAATATCTCTCAAGGATTTTAAGGAGGAAATATCTCTCAAGATCCATCAAATTGGAATATTGGTTTGAGAAAATATCTCAACCATCCATGAGATTCTCAACTTCTCCTTGAGATTAGGAAACTGTATGTGAGGTGGATTCTCACACTAAATTAATTTTCTTTTTTTTTAATCAACATGAATAATACATGTGCACATAGTATTTTGACCTTCATATGATAAATTTATCTCCTAACATGTCTAGGGATTATGACAAATGCTCTTTCATGGTGTCAAGGTGCTGTGACACTTAGCGACACTTGTGACATTTAGGTGTAAATAGGTGTGACACTTAAGTGTGACACTTAAGTGTGACATTTTGGTGTGTAACAGATGCCCCCTAAAGTGTGAGGTCAGAAGAGAAATCGATGGCCGGAACACTTTACAAAATATTAATGTAAGGGCGTTGGAGTAGGAGAGCCTGGTGGAAGCTGCAAACAAACATCAAACAATATATATGAAACATCTCGAGGTAGGCATATCCATGCTTGATACTAAAAGACTTAACGCATGGTTGTTGATCAATACACTACGGATCCATGACAGCACTGGCAAAGGATATGGCCACCAAAAATACAATGTGGATCCATACCTCCATGACTTGATCAGGTTGTAGCCAATAGATTTTACACATTAGAGCTACAATATGACAACATCATAGCCACAAACCAATACAAAGTGGATCTATGTGACAATGTACATCAATAAGATTATCATCCATAGCAACCTGGGTTGGGTGCATAACACTAGTAGGTGCCAAAAAGATTCCCAGGGTCTTCATCCCAATCCTGAACTAGTATGATTCTAACCATGCGAATACATGTGTTGATGTTGAACATGGTAGAAACCACTTGATTACCGATCATTAATGTATACCGTTAACAAGTGCGAGGGAAATCACCATTAATGAAAATGACTCTCAAGGTACCCTAGTACATTCTCTCGAATGTGAATCAATGAGCTGAGGTCGAACACTCGGTGGAATATTCCGATCAGAGGTCAATGATGTAAACCCATTGTCGAAAGCAAGGAAACCTACCATTGAGGCATGCAGGCTCCAAGGCACTAATTGGTTTATAAGTTTGACTCCTGGATAATGTGTTGAAGTCGATAGGAATAGACTCGTCGAAGGAGGCCCATGATGTATCCTCCATCATCGACATGAAACTAATTAGGATAGTGATTTGAGATGACATAGCAAATGTGGACAGACTGACACGGGTATGAAAATGGAAAATACTGCAGAGGTTGATTGAAGATGAGACTTCCCTTGAACATTATGCAACACGAAAAGTGACTTGGTATCATTGACTCGACGAGTACCAAGAACATAATGTGATGACAACCAAAGGTTCTCTTCGAAGGAGATGAAAGAGTATGACGACACATAGAATTGGTATGACTCAAAGACAAGCGAATTTACCCAACTGTAAGCAGAACGCAGACAAGTGTCATGTTCAAGGGTGACTAAAAACAATTGTTGTAATGTTTCAAAATCTTGACCCACTTCCCAAATCCCCCCCCCATCCAGATAGATGAGTACCTATTTGTTTTTTAACGAGCTTGAGGAGGATAACATATGCTCGATATAACTCACCTTCGGTAAATTCCTCTTCATATGTTTAAYGACCCTAAAGAAGTAAGCGTTCGATCCCAGATGGTGTAATGTCCCTAGCCACCGACCCTTGTCGGGTAACGCTACCCAAACAACCTTAACCTTGACTTTACTACTCTAATACTGTTTATGTGACATTCTCGGCTTTAAACAACAGGCCAGGCCATGCCATCAAGTAACTTTGCGGAAATAATCACATATAAAACTTAACCGGAAGATATAGATAACATCTAGTATTCATACTTATAAATATATATCTATCTAATGCAATTAAACAGACGTCAATACTCTACTCATACACATGTTCATGTGGAAGCAACATTTAACACATACATGCAACATATATATATATATATACAGACATTACTCATTAATTATAATGCAAATACAAATACACAGCATACAACGAACACAAAATTGGTACTTATCTTTTAATAGATGACCACTAACTACGTGCAGACCTTCCACGAACCTCCGAGCCTTAGACCACGATGCACATCATGCTCAGCAGTGGGTCACCCCCGAGCTGGGACTAAACTCCACCAGGCAAGGGAATTCTAGGCTTGGCAAGGACAACAAGGAAGATGCACAGAACAATAGGAAGGGTCTTTTATCCGAGGAGCCTCTTGTGCCCACAACCCACAGACCCTCATTCCCCACATGCCTGCTCCACCCCAGAAGGGTACACCTTCACTAATACAAGTCCATCAGCTACTACACCTCCCTTACCTTGGGCTTCAGCAATAGGCTAGACCAGAAGTCTCAGAGTATTGTAGCTACTACGGGACTCCCTTCCAGGAGAACGCATTTCCTAGCAAACTCTCTCAGCTGGGAGAGTTGCTCAGAAGCCTGAAAACCTGCTTCTTCAATTCGTCTCCTAAGCAACAAGCAACAACATTAAGCTACACACGAGTGATGACAGTAACAAAAAATGGGTATGGACACCGAAAATGGCAACAGCCAAGCGCTAAGACATAGCACGGCTCAGGCGAATACAATTGCATCAGGATTCACAGGAGACACATGGGATAACTCAAGTACGACTGCAGGATTCCAAAGGTGTGTACTAGATACAGAGGCGATGATTATGGAGAACTGGTTCAATGCATGAATCCCTGGTCAATTGGGAAGGTGATAGACTTCCAGAGAATTGTAAGGGTCGTGAGGAAACTCGAAACTGGTCTAGACACAAGGATGGAAACAATGCCAGAGTGGGAAGCGAACCCCCAATGAGATGGCTTTCCTCGCTATAAAGTGCATGCGCCCAAGTTGATACATTTCTTCAGGAAGTTGCATGAGTTCCACTTAGCACTCGTTCCCTTTTTCCCAGGAACTTAGGACAACATGACTTATGTCAACCATAGCCTTTGGGAAATAATAATAAAATATTATTCCCTTAGAAGTAATCCCTCTAGATTATCCCCTAGGCCTAGACACTTAGCCCCCTCCCATACCCTACCTAGTGGAGCTTAGTCCCCCATAAATCTTCTTCTTGGTCGGTCTACAGGCAGCACTGTAATTTTATTAATGATGGGAGTATTTACATATACAAAATCAGGCTCATTGGCCTTAGCATCTGGCTCACCAGCCTAATAAACACATAAGTATCTCAACTTATAAACACTCGGCTCACCAACCTATAAACATAATTACAATTCAGCAGGGGCTCGGCCTTGGGGTGTTACAATCCCCTCCCCTTATTTTTACATTGTCCTCAGTGCAACTTATTTACACAACAATAACAAGATTTCCAAAATCTTCAAAAAGATGTGAGTACTCTGCCCGCATAGCATCTTCATGCTCCCATGTTGCGTCCTCGGGACCGTACCAGGTCCACTGGAATTTTACAAGCCCTATGGCTTGATTCCAGAGCTGCTTGCTTTTCCGGTCCAGTATACGCATTGGATGCACCTGCAAGACACCTTCTTGCTCCACTTGACTCACATTCCAATCAATAACATGATTAGCATCAAGTATATATTTCTTAAGCAATGAAACATTAAACACATTATGTACAATCATGGATGTAGGCAATGCAAGCATATATGCAATTGGTCCAATCCTTTCTAGGATTTCAAATGGCCCACAATATCTAGATGCCAACTTGGAACAGTTTCCCAACTTCATGGAACTTCTATTGGCTTTCACTTTCAAGAAAACATGATCACCCACTTTAAACTCCCCGTGGGTTCTTTTCTTATCAGCATAACTTTTCTACCTGTCTTGGGAAGCCTTCAAATTTTGTTTAATCTTCAGCATTTTCTCTTCCATTTCCTTGAGAAACTTTGGCCAAACCACTGCCCTATTAGTTGGGTTATCCTAGCTTACTAGGGTGTTTCACTTTCTGCCATAAAGTGCTTCAAATGGGCTCATCTTCAGTGATGCTTGATACCCATTGTTGTAGGAAAATTCTACCAAGTGTAGGTAGTCTTCCCATTTATATGGTTTGTCCATCACATACATCCTTAACATGTCCTCTATCACTTGGTTCACCCTTTCTGTTTTCCCATCAAATTCAGGATGATAGGCTGCATTTAAGTTCAGATTCATTTTGAACCCTTTGAATAACCCTTTCCAGAACTTTGAGGTGAATTTCGGGTCTCTGTCAGACACAATTGTCTTGGGAATACCGTGTAATCATGTTACTTCCTTCATATAGATATCAACAACATTAATTTCCTTGTGAGTAGTTTTCAATGGAATAAAATGGGTAGCTTTCATAAGCTTATCCACCACCACCATGATGGAATCATGTTGCTTGTTGGTTCTGGGAAATCCTGTGATGAAATCCATTGTCACCACTTCCCACTTCCACTTAGTAATAGGAAATGGTTGTAGCAACCCAGCTAGGTGCCTATGCTCAGCCTTGACCCTTTGACATTCTAAGCATTTAGCTATGTACTCTGCAATTTCCTTCTTCATGCATGGCCAAAAGTAATGGCTCTTGACTATCACCACTGTTTTTTGATATCTAGGGTGCCCAACATAAGGCACATTATGCATTTCTTTCAAGATCATAATTCTCAACTCCTGGGAATTAGGTACATAAATTTTGTTTTTGTACAAGAGTGTTCCATCAACTTCCAACTTATAATCTTCCACTTTCTATAGCATCTTACCTTGTTGTAACTTTGCCACCAATTCCATGTATTGCAAATCTGCATTTGCAGCTTCAGAAATTCTACCTTTAATATCAGTTTGATACATGCTAATGGTCGTAGAATGTAGTTCATGCACTCTTATGCTGAGTGCATCAACCACTTTGTTCTCCTTTCCTTTGATATGCTTGATATCAAAGTCATACTCACAAAGGAATTCCAACCATCTACTATGCCTAGCATTCAAGGTTGGTTTATCAAACAAACACTTCAGATCGTTATGGTCTATCCTTAGTTCAAAACTCCTTCCCTTGAGGTAGTGCCTCCATTTCTTCAGGGCGTGCACTATGGCTGCCATTTCCAAATCATGAGTTGCATAGTTCTTTTCATGATCCTCCAGCTTTTTGGATTCATAACATACCACAAACCCATTATGACTGAGGACTCCTCCCAGTCCTTCTTTGCATGCGTCTGTACAAACTACAAGATCTTCATTTGGATCTGCAATACTCAGGATTGGAGCACTGGTTAACAACTGCTTCAATTGCTGAAAGATTCTCTCACATTCTTCTGTCCATTGAAATTTCTCCTCCTTCCTTTGCAAGGAAGTGATGGGGTGAGCTATCCTTGAGAACCCTGCAATGAACCTTTTGTAATAGCCAGCTAGATCCATAAAGGATCCGACTTCTGTCACATTCTTCGACACTGACCATTCTCCGATGGATTCTATCTTCTCATGATCCACGACTATCCCATCCTTTGAAATGATATGTCCCAAATAATGGATCTACTTTTGATAAAATTAGAACTTGCTCAATTTGGCATACAATTGGTGCTCTCTTAGCACCATCAACGCCATCCTCAGATGATGTTCATTCTCTTCCTCCGACTTGGAATATACCAGGATGTCATCCAAAAAGACTACGACAAACTTGTCTAGATATTCTTTGAATACACCATTCATTAGGCACATGAAAACAACGGGTGCATTTGATAACCCAAATGGCACCACTGTGAATTCATAATGACCATACCTTGTTCTGAAGGTGGTCTTGTTGATGTCTTCATCCTTTATCCTTACCTGGTGGTACCCTAACTTGAGATCTATTTTTTTAAATATCTTGGCATCCTTCAACTGATCAAAAGATCATCGATCCTTGGCAAAGGATACTTGTTCTTAATAGTCACTTTGTTCAACTGTCTGAAATCGATGCACAATCTCAATGTCCCATCTTTCTTCTTCATGAATAGGATTGGGGCACCCCAAGGTGACACAATTGGGCGTATATACCCCTTCTTCATACTTTCTTCAAGTTGTAATTGTAGTTTGTTCAGCTTTGGTGTACTCATTTTGTAAGGAGTTTTTGACACTGGAGCTGCTCCAAGCATCAGGTTTATAGAGAAATCAATATCTCTCTTCGGGGGTAGTCCGGGTACCTCCTGGAATACATCTTCAAAATATTTTAATACTGCATGGTCTTCAATATTTGACACCTTATCCTTAAGTGCTTCTTCCATATGAGCTGCAAATATTTGGCAGCCCTTCCTGTAACACTTCTTCAACTGCATTGTTGAGATTTCTCTAACATTAACTGCCCTTGGGATTCCCTGCACTTTCCTTGGGTTTCCTTCCTCATCCAAGCAAGTGAATGCCTTGCTACAACAGTCTAAGATGGCATGGTATTGGTCCAACCAATCTATCCCAATTAGACAGTCATAGGAACCTAAAGATAAGATGTTCAATTCAACCCTTGTGCTCAGTCCATTCATGTCCACTGGACATGACTTAACCAACTCAACTTCCTTTCTCTTGGCTCCTATAGCCAGCTGCACTAACCAAGATTTTCCATGCTTGCTTCTTGGCAAATGAAAACTTTCCACCATTCTAGGATCTATATAACTATGACTAGCTCCTGAATCAATTAAAATAGTAATGGTTTGATTGTTGATCATACCTTCCACTTCAATCATACGTGACTAATATTTTGCTTGCTTGTTGTCCAGGGCTGCGTAGATCCTTGGTACACTTCTGCCCATGTCCTCTGTTGTTTCTGCCTGTTGAACATTGTGGACAACTCTCACTTTGTCATTTCTGTGGGGGCAATCTTTGTACCTATGATTTCCTTTACAACCCCAACATTCCATAGGTGGTTGTCTTGGCATTTGGACACCTACTTTAGCCTTCCTAGGCTCTCTCAAACCTAGTTGTCCTTGAGGGATATTCCTGAAAAATGGTGGTTTGTTTCCCTTCTACCTCTGCTCCCTCTTAAACTTCTTCTTGTCTTCCCAAGTTTTTTAGAAAGTAGGTTTTTCTTTTGTAGATCATATAATCATTTTGGTCTCCTTATAGTTTCTTCCATAGTTTTCAGGTCATCATACTGGATCTTATCACTGATAGAAGATGGCAGCCCACTCAGATACCTTTGAATCTTAATTGTCTCGTCCTTGATGAAGGGAACATATTTCAACAACTCCAAGAATCTTCTTTCAAACACATCAATGGACATACTTCCCAGCTTGAGTTCGAAGAAATCTTTCATTTTCTTGTCATAATACCTCTTAGTTAAGTACTTCTTTTCAAAATGTCTCTTGAATTCCCTCCATGCAACATTCTTCTCTCCGACGTTTTGTACTTGCACAATTTGATCCCACCATATGGATTCCTTTCCTTTAAGTTGGTAAATGGAAATTCTTCCCTCTGTATGAGAAGAATAGTTATGTAGTTGGAAATATTTTCTCATGCATAGCAGCCATGTCTCAACATCTTCATATTTCTCGTGTCCTCCGTAAAAAATAAGAGGCTTAATTTTATTCATTTCACCCTTCAATTCATCCACTTCCGATTTCCTATGCTTTCTGGTAGGAGATGGACTTGAACTGCTATGTGCTCTCTTATTGGAATGTTCTAGGGAGTGATGGTGATGTCTACTAATGCTTCTTGATCTTCATTTCTTCTCAGGGGTCCTGCGACTCCCTGTTTTGCTTGAGCCACTCTCCCTATCCAACTTCTTTTCGATTATTTCCAGGCTCCGCATCAACTTTATGTTGAATTCTCCATGTTGCTCCCTGGATTTTATGAGCTTTTTGTTATCTACTATGTGAGTCTGGACATCTTTCTGCAACATTTTAATGATTTTCATCATGTTTCCCTCCTTATCTATCTCTTCTCCATGCCCATTGGAGTTCGATCCTTCAACTCCCAAATGGACATCCATTCCTTTAGCTTCATTCTCTGAACTGAAAGAATTTTGTGTCTCCTCCATTTTGGTGCACCGTGGAACAATTCGGTTTGGTTCTGACAATCGTTAAATCTACAAACACAATGTGCAGTCAACCAAAATTTGCCAGGCCATCAGTCCTTAACAAATTCCATAGTATTCATAAACCAATATGATTCAAAGAAAACTTTCAGATTTCATTCTGCGGTTCTCGATCAATCAAGAATCCCCGTGGATCTTTTCTTTTTGAGCTCTGCTCTGTTCTGCAATAATTTTCGAGCGCTATCCCCTTTCTCTTAGCCCCCAACTCATGTGACCACGGGTTGTGGCCAAGTGCTAGGTCGATAGGCACTTATTCTGGACTTTAGGCCTCCGGCTTCAGAACTTTTCAAAGCACATCACAACAAATCTCTCAGAGTTCCAAATTGACGAACTCGTGAAGTAGGGTGGATCAATAGTCCACGACTACCCAACATCCCATGGCTGGCACTCACTATGGAACCTCAGGCATCTGACCTCTGAGACTTCAGAGCTTCGGAGCTTCGAGACTTTGGAGGATTTCACATTTGCACATCCCCAACACCATGAACCTTTAATCTTCAAACACTTCCATGTCACCTTTGGTGATGTCATTATATCTCGTCACCTCGGCGTTATGAAACTTTTGAAAGTTCTTCCTTTCATTCCCTTATGAACCATTCTTTCGGAGTTTCAAGTCTCTAGACTTCACAACTGGCACCACACGTCCACTAGACCCACGGTTTCCGTACTGGAACTAAGATACCAAATAGTCACATCACTTGTAATGTTCCTAAGCCAAATTTTTTTCTCAGAACATTCACTGACCACTGATTATCTTGTGTTTGTGTGTTTGTTTGCAGGTTGTCTTCTTAAGTTCGGCCTTAGGGTTTATATTCAGTTATCAAGCATAGATCTGAAGATATAATTAATGGAGATACAATATATGACCAGTACACAAGATATGGAACCAAACAACATAGATCTAACCTTTATTAATATGATAAGTAAGAACAAGATACAAAGAGGATGCAGATCTGGAATAACATCAGATAGATCTAGAAGATAAGATATGAGCTGCTACAAAATGCTCTCGACAAGAAGATAGAAGCCTCTGAAGGCTGAATACAGAATGAAGATCAATATAGAAGAACCAAGGTGAAGTCCAAACCCCCCTGGCTGATGGCACGTCCTCCTGAGAAGCTGAGAAGACCCAAAGTTTCGACCCAGCTGGAGGAAGTCTCCAAATAGCATCAAACTCCACATAATGATAGATTGAGGTAGGTAGAAGCCCTCCTAGAAGTCTCAAGCTTAGATGCCAAGATCTACCCCTCCAAACTATTGAATCCTCAATCAAGACTGTGCCCTCCTGAATACTGTCAAGCTCAATATTTCGGCCCTGATGAAAGAGGCCTCCAAATGCCTTGAAACTCCTTAGAAAGATAGATTGGGACACTACAATTCACTAGGTGAAGTATCCAGGTCAGATCTGGAGTATAACCTCTCCAAACTGAGTATATCTGAATCACAATATCACCCTTCTTCTCTCCAAAATGTGCCAATGCTCTAGGAAATAAATCTGCAAGAGTAGCCCTCTCCAAATACACTAGATTTGATGATTTAGGCCTTGCAAGAAGAAACCAGGTGCTAGAATGTCCAAAGGCCTTGTCAAGCTCATGGATCGAACTTCTCTCCAAAGAATGATGCACCTCTTTGCTGGAAACCCTCAAGGGTGTGACCTACTACTCTCCTGGATGAATGATGGTACCTGTGAATGCTTTAGAATGGTGCGGGAGGAGTATTGCATCCCCGAGACCAAGATTGGAACAAGATGGGTGGAATATTTCACCACTGAGTTATTCTCTAGGGTTTGTATTCTCAAAACCCTCAAAATTGTGTGCTCAAGAACCCAATAGAAAAATGCATAATAATCCAAGATGCTTGAGAGGTGCGCCCTAGACTTTCCTTTATACCTCTTTCTATTCCTCTGTTGAGTTAAGTTAACCCTTAGGTTCAACTCCTAACTCAACCTCAAGCGCTCTAATACTCCAGTGAGTTACTTTTGACCTTTTCAAGTCAACTTCAAATTATAACATTGGGTTTAGCTGACTTTTCCCCATGTTGCATGAGACTATATTCTAGTGGGGATGGCTAAACTACTGAGTCTCTCCAAACCTCTTCATCAAGAGGTGGGGGACATTACAGTCTCCCCTGCTAGAAATTGCTTGTCCACAAGCAATTCTGAGTCTGTCTCCTGTATCACCTGTTCACTCTCCCACGTAGCATCCTTAATAAGTAGATCCTTCCACTTGACTAAGTATTCCTTGATGCTTCTCCTCCGTAGTTTCTTCTCCCGAACCTCCATTATTTCCTCCGACATTAGTACCGACTGTCCCTCTTCATCCAAGGGTGGCAGTACCTCAAGTGGTGTTATGTGTTGGCCAATGGCCCTTTTCAAGCATGATACATGGAAGACGTTGTGAATCCTGCTGCCCTGTGGAAGCTCAAGTTCATAAGTCACGACCCCTATCTTCCTGTTGATCCTGTAGGGTCCAAAAAATCAGGGTTGGAGATTTCCTGCTCTGCTTATTTTGATAGAAGCCTGTCGGTATGGTTGGAGCCTTAAGTAGACCAAGTCACCAACCTCAAATGTACACTCTACCCTATGTTTGTCTGCCTGGACCTTTTGTTGATTCTGTGCCCTTTGCAGATGATCTTTCAATTCTCTGAGTATGTCCTGACTCTGCTGCACCCAATCCTGCACCATAGGAGATCTGCTATCACCGAAGGAAATCTTTACAAAGGAGAGAGAGTCATAACTATATAGAGCTCTGAATGGAGTCATACCAATGGACTTGTGATGAGTGGTGTTGCAACAGTATTCCCCCAAATGTACCCACCTAACCCATGCCTTTTATTGTCCCGCTACATAATTTCTGAGGCAGCCTTCCACCCACTTGTTGACTATTTCGGTTTGCCCATCAGCCTGAGGATGGTAGTTGGTGCTAGGGGCCAAAGACGTACCAACCAACCTGAATAACTCCTGCCAAAAAGTGCTCATAAATTGGCTATCCCTGTCACTAACAATGGTCTTGGGCAACCCGTGTAGCCTGAAGATCTCCCTAAAGAATAAATCTGCAACCTGTGTTGCACTGAAGTCTATGGCAATGGAGAAGAAGTGTGCAAACTTAGTTAACCTGTCCACCACCACAAAAATATAGTCTTTCCCTTGTACCCTTGGCAATCCTGTGATGAAGTCCATGGAGATGCTTTCCCATTTGTGCTCTGGAATGGGTAAAGGTTGTAACAATCCTATTGGATGGGTACGCTCATCCTTGTTTTCTTGAAAAGTAGTGCACTCTTTGATGTGGCACACTACATCTTCCTTGAGACCCTTCCATGAAAACCTTTCACATACCTGTCTATAGGTTTTAACAATGCCTTGGTGCCTTGCCATCGGTGAATCATGACATGCATGTAGAATCTTGGCCTTGAAGGTTGACTTAGGAGCCAAGAAGATTCGGCCCTTGTAGTAGATGATGTCATCTATGACTCTAAAATTGTCATCATGTATCTGTCCATCCATCAACTAACAGGCTAACTAGTTTTTGGAGTATTCTACCAGGAGGTGGGCCTTCTAGTCAACTGAGATATAGGTCATAGCATAAATTGATGGCCTTCTAGATAAGGCATCTGCAACTACGTTATCTTACCCTTGACAAATTCAATGTCAAAATGATAGGCCTATATCTTGCTAACCCACTTATGTTGTCTCTCATTCAAGTCCTTCTATTCCAAAAAGTACTTAAGGCTATTGTGATCTGATCTCACTACAAATCTTGCCCCTACCAAATATTGCCTGAATTTAGCCAAGGCGTGCATGATGGCCAACATTTATTTATCGTAGATAGTGTAAAGAAGCTCAGGGCCCCTCAAATTTTGGCTCTCATAGGCAAGGGGATGCCTATTCTGCATCAATATGGCTCCAATGCCCTCTCTGGATGCATCACACTCCAATGTGAAGGGTTGGTCGAAATCTGGCAAGGCTAGAACTGGGCATGTGCTCATTACCTTTTTCATCTTGTCAAATGTAGACTTTGCCTCTTTACTCCATTTGAAAGCCCCTTTCTTGGTCAAATCAGTCAAGGGTGCACAAAGTTGTGAGAACCCCTTGACAAACCTCTTGTAATAATTACAAATGCCGGAAAACCCTCTCAATTTTGTAAGAGTCTTAGGTGTGGACCAATCAAATATTGCTTGGATATTCTCTTGGTGTAATTGTACCCCCTTTACTCCAATAATGTGCCCTAAGTAGAGGACCTATGTCATCCCAACTTCACATTTGGAATCCTTAGCATACAAGGATTGGTCCTCCATGATGGTTAAAATCTGATCCATATGTTGAATATGTTCCTCCCAAGTCTTACTATAGATCAACAAGTCATCAAAAAACATAAGAAGGTGCTTCCTCGACTGCTTTTTGAAGACGTGATTCATGCATGACTGAAATGTGGTTGGCACATTGGTCAACCCAAACGACATTACTGGGAATTCATAGTGGTCGTAGTGACACCTAAAGGCAGTTTTGGGGATATCCTGCTCTCTCATTTTGATATGATGATAGCTAGAGCACAGGTCGATCTTGGTGAAGTAAACAACCCCATGGAGCTTATCCAATAGCTCATCAATCCTTGGAATGGGATACATGTTCTTAATAGTCTTCTTGTTTAATGCCCTGAAATCAATGCACATGCGCATGGTTCCATCCTTCTTCTTGACTAGTACAACTGAAGATGCAAAAGGACTGGAACTTGGTCTAATGTGACCCATGTCTAACAATTCTTTGATGGCCTTCTCTATATCGGATTTGTACTTCTTTAGGTGTCTGTAAGGGGTGGTGATGACTGGTTTCGCCCCCTCTTCCAGCTCTATGATATGCTCAAACCCCCTATCTGGTGGCACTTCCGGTGGAATGGGTCCAAACACCTTATTGTGTTTGTCAATGATCCTCTGAATCTCTGGTGCATAGTGAACCTTTACTTTCTTGTCCACACGTGCTAAAATATTACACTCAGAAGCATATACAATCTCCTCTCTTTTGAAAATGGCCTCCATACACTTTGTTGTAAATACTCTGGCCGTGTTTCTGGACATGCCCCTAAGAACTACCTTTCTCCCACTCTCCTCTCTGAAAGACATCTCCATAGTCTTGTAGTTGGTGGTGACAAGTCCCAACATACCAAGCCACTGAACTCCAAGGATGATGTTTGTATCAGGGAGGTCCGTCACATAAAATTCTTGTGCTAAGTCATGCCTACCCAGTGTAAGCTTCATCCCTAGAATATACCTGTTACAAGGCATGGTTCTTCCTCTTGCTACCTCCACCTTGAATCTCTCAAATTCAACTGTGGGTATGTGCCTCCTCTGTAGTAGTGTTGAGTCAATGAAGTTGTGAGAAGCACCCCCATCAATGAGAACAATTTCCCCCCCCCCCTGCAATACCCCTCTCATCCGGAAGGTGTTATACTTGGGTACCCCACTAATGGATGCCAATGTAGCCTTCTCCTCTGTTGCACTGTCGTGACATGTAGACTCCTCTTCTTTTGTTTCAGTGGTGTCTGATTCTATGTTCTAGATGTGGCCAAGATCCTCATCCTCCTCATTATCATAGATGACCTCAATGTAATGAGCCTTTCCACGACCCATACACTTGTGGGATGGATCCCAAGGTTATTTGCAGGTGTAGCATAGTTGCTTTCTTCCCAGTTCTCTTCTAATGTTCTCATCCATCCTACCTCTTCCCATGCCGAACCCCCTTGGGTCCCTTCCTCCTTGATTCATGGGAGGTATTTGGTCTCTTCCCCTGATATTTAGAGGTGGTCTAGGGATAAATTTATACTTTGTTGTTGGGCCTAGATCTCTAGTCCTCCATATGGAATCTTGTAAGTTGGTAGGCTTGAAAGCCTTGACCCAACCCTTTAAGGGTTCCATGAACCCTTCTGTGAAAAGCATCATGAGCCTTGAATGGGATACATCCTGCACCATGACTGCTAACCTCTGAAACTCCTCAATATATATCTTTGGTGATCTTGTTTGCTTGAGTTGGGTAAGTTCCTTGAAATGTAGCTTTGGATCCCCCTGGTCAAACCTGTCAATAATCCTCTGTGTGAACTCTCTGTAATCCACTATCTGATTGTGGCCAAGTGTAGTCAACCCATGGTACCACCAGTCATGAGATTTTCCCTCCAAGTACATGGTGGCAAACTTGATGGCATCCATCTCTCTCATGGGGTTAAGATGCACGCAAGTATCAAGTTTTTTCACCCACACTTGTGTAGTCATCTTGGCCGAACCATTGAAATAGGGAATCTCCATCTTCCCTGCCCTGCACTCTAACTCATAGTTGTTCTTGTGGTATGACCTCTGAGTTTTCCCTTTGAATTTAAGTCCGCAATATTGATCCAAGGTGATTTGTCTTTGGACTGGTATGCTCAGTGAATTATATTCCATGACATACTGATCAAAGTTGTCCTCAAATTCGTCTTGGTAGCTTGGTTGTGGTTGCTCATCCAAGAACGAAGGAAGATAGGGTCTATGGGTGGTCCTGCTGTGTGTCTGTCCCTGTGGTGCACCTCCTCCATGACTCTTTCCCTCCAAATGATAATGGGGAATATGTTCCTGTTGATGTTTATTCCCTCCCTGAGAACCACTAGCGTCTTTGTTGGCATAAGTTTATGGACCCTTACCTCCATGAGTCATTTGCATCAACATCTATGATATCATCTCTTGGTTGTCACTTACCTTTCTCAAGGTCTCTGATATTTCAAATTTTCCCCTACGTGTTTCCTCCTGGCTCTCCTGCAGGTGATGAACCAGGTCACTCCGTGATACTTCTATGGAACGTTGCAAGTCCCTAGCAATCCTTGCTATCATCTGTGGCTCACTGTCCTCACCTGATCCTTGCATTTCATCCTCTGCCTCACCTGTCTGTTTCCTTCTTCTACCCATATAAATGCCACTGAATTTCTACATGCACTAATCCTCACAGGATGGGAGGATCAAAGGTCCGATACCACTGTAATGTTCCCAAGCAAATTTTTTCGCTTGGAACACTAATTGACCATTGATTATCTTGTGTTTGTGTGTTTGTTTGCAGGTTGTCTTCTTAAGTTTTGCCTTAGGGTTTATATTCAGTTATCAAGCATAGATTTGAAGATATAATTAATGGAGATACAAGATATGACCAGTACACAAGATATGGAACCAAACAACATAGATATGACCTTTATTAATATGATAAGCAAGAACCTGATACAAAGAGGATGCAGATCTGGAATAACATTAGATAGCTCCAGAAGATAAGATATGAGCTGCTAAAAAATGCTCCCGACAAGAAGATACAAGCCTCCAAAGGTTGAATACAGAATGAAGATCAATATAGAAGAACTAGGGTGAAGTACAAACCCCCCTGGCTAATGGCACATACTCCTCAGAAGCTAAGAAGACCCAAAATTTAGGCCCAACTGAAGGAAGTGTCCAAATAACATCAAACTCCATAGAATGATATATCGGGGTAGGTAGAATCCCTCCCAGAAGTCTCAAGCTTAGATGCAAAGATCTACCCCTCCAAACTGTTGAATCCTCAATCAAGACTTCGCCCTCCTGAATATTGTCAAGCTCAATATTTCGACCTTGATGAAAGAGGCCTCCAAATGCCTTGAAACTCCCTAGAAAGATAGATCGAGACATTACAAGTCACTAGGTGAAGTCTCCGAATCCGATCTGGAGTATAACCCCTCCAAACTGAGTAGAACTGAATCAAAATATCGCCCTCCTTCTCTCCAAAACGTTCCAATGCTCTAGAAAATCAATCTGCAAGAGTAGCCCTCTCAAAATACACTAGATCTGATGATTGAGGCCTTGCAAGAAGAATCCAGGTGCTAGAATTTCCAAAGGCCTTGTCAAGCTCGTGGATCAAACTTCTCTCCAAAGAATGATACGCCTCCTTGGTGGAAACCCTCAAGGGTACGGCCCGTTGCTCTCCTAGATGAATGATGGTACCTGTGAATGTTGTAGAATTGTGTGGGAGGAGTATTGCATCCCTGAGACCAAGCTTGGAACAAGATGGGTGGAATCATTCACCATCGAGTTATTCTCTAGGGTTTGTATTCTCAAAACCCTGAAAACTGTGTGCTCAAGAGACCAATAGCAAAATGCATAATAATCCAAGATGCTTGAGAGGTGCACCCTGGGATTTCCTTTATACCTCTTTCTATTCCTCTATTGAGTTAAGTTAACCCTTAGGTTCAAATCCTAACTCAACCTCAAGTGCTCTAATCCTCCAGTGAGTTACTTTTTACCTTTTCAAGTCAACTTCAAAATATAACATTGAGTTTAACTGACTTTTCCCCATGCTGCATGAGACTATAGTCTAGTGGGGATGACTAGAATACTGAGTCTCTCCAAACCTCTTCATCAAGAGGTGGGGGACATTACATCACTTAACACCTTTCAAATTGCAGGGGCATGCATCTGTGGTTTGGAGTTACCCGCCTTTCGTCCCACAATTCTTCTGACGCTGACACATAACCCCCTGGTAAAACTGTGGTTTGGATTGCGGGACCGCCCTAGAAAATTAACTCCTGTGCAATTTGGGTCCCCGTAATGCCTCTTGGTCGTCTATATTGATGTATCATAATCAACACGAGTGTGGGCTCGATGACCTTTAACTATGTTATGCAACCTCAGGGCCCACATAGTACAACTGTTAACATTCCAGGCGGGGGCATGTGGAAGGTATAGGAGAGGTCCACGTCACTTCCAGGTGACGTCATCATGACTCACTACTTCAGATCTTCGGGGATTTAGTGCTTCAGGCTTTGGGAGCTCTCGCCTCAACACACACTAATTCTCTCGAATGTCGAAATCCCGAACAAGCCAATCTACTGACACGGGTCCCTTTTGACGGATGGTCCAGATTACTCTGGACTTCAGAGCTTCAGGTGTTCTTTGTCCTTCATACAATGATGTAACTTCCACCCTTGGCTTGATCCAATGATTCTGTTCCAACTTCGGCCCAATCCAACGGTCGATTTCTTCTCCTTAGATCTATGGTGTAGATCCACTTCGGGGACTTCGGACTGCGGGCGTCCGACCTCTTCCGCTCTACAATCCAGAACTTCATTGAAGCCACGAAGTCCAAAGGACTTGGAGGTTAACTCTCATGCTCCTTTTTCCTGATCCGACAGGTGTGGTTTTACATACTGCTAAACCCACTGATCTTTGTAACATGGCCAAGGTAACCTCTTGACACAATTTGTCTCTGAAACCTTGGTTCTAATGACCACTTATCCGACCCATCCAGGCTCAGTGCTTGAACCTTGGCTCTGATACCAATTTGTAATGTCCCTAGCCACCGACCCCTGCCGGGTAACACTACCCAAACAACCTTAACGTTTCCTTTACTGCTCTGATACCGTTTATGTGACATTCCCGGCCTTAAACAACCGGCCATGCCATGCCACCGAGTAACTTTGCAGAAATAATCACATATAAAACTTAACTGGAAGATAGAGATAACATCTGGTATTCACACTTATAAATATATATCTATCTAATGCAATTAAAAAAATGTCAATACTCTACTCATACACATGTTCATGCAGAAGCAAAATTTAACACATACATGCAACACATATATATACAGGCATTACTCATTAATTATATTGCAAATACAAATACACAACATACAACAAACAAAAAATTGGTACTTATCTTTTAATGGATGACCACTAACTGCGTGTAGACCTTCCACAAACCTCCCAGCCTTAGACCACACTGCTCATCACACTCAGCAGTGGGTCACCCCCAAGCTGGGACTAAACTCCACCGGGCAAGGGAATTATAGACTTGGCAAGGACAACAAGGAAGTTGCACAGAACAACAGGAAGGATCTTTTATCCCAGGAGCCTCTTACGCCCACAACGCACAGACCCTCATTCCCCACAGGCCTGCTCCACCCCAGGAGGGTACACCTTCACTAATACAAGTCCATAGGCTACTACACCTCCCTTACCTTGGGCTTCAACAACAGGCTGGAACAGAAGTCTCAGAGTACTGTAACTTCTACGAGACTCCCTTCCAGGAGAACTCACTTCCCAACAAACTATCTCACCTAGGAGAGTTTCTCACATGTCTGACAACTTGCCTATTCAATATAGCTCCTAAGCAACAAGAAACAACAATCAACTACACACGGGTGACGACAGCAACAGAAAATGGGTATGGACATCGAAAATGGCAATAGCCAAACGCAAGACACAACACGGCTCAGGCGAATACAATTACGTTGGGCTTCACACGAGACACATGTGATAACTCAAGTACGGCTGCATGATTCCAAAGGTGCGTACTAGATACATAGGCGATGATGATGGAGAACAGGTTCAATGCGTGAATCCCTGGTTAGTCGAGAAGGTGACAGACTTCCAGAGAATCGTAAGGGTCATGAGGAAACTCGAAACTAGTCTAGACGCAAGGATGGAAACAACACCAGAGTGGGAAGCGAACCCCCAACAAGTTGGCTTTCCCCGCTATAAAGTGCATGCGCCCAGGTTGACACTTGTCTTCCTAAAGCCGCATGAGTTCCACTTAGCACTCGTTCCCTTTTTCCCAGGAAATTAGGACAACACAACTTATGTCAACCATAGCCTTTAGGGAATAATAATAAAATATTATTCCCTTAGAGGTAAGCCCTCTAGCTTAGCCCCTAGGCCTAGACACTTAGCCCCTTCCCATACCCTACCTAGTGGAGCTTAGTCCCCCATAACTCTTCTTCGTGGTTGGTCTACACATAGCAGTGTAATTTTATTAATGATGTGAGTATTTACATATACAAAATTAGGCTCATTGGCCTTAGCATATGGTTCACCAGCCTAATAAACACATAAGTCTCTCAGCTTATAACCACTCGTCTCACCAGTCTATAAACATAATTACAATTCTGCAGGGGGCTCAACCTTGAGGTGTTACAGATGGGTCCTTCACTGAATAATATTATGAGTCTAGAGAAGGTAAACTCGGTGGTTTTTTATGTTTAGGGAGTTTGAAAAGAACTTAAAAGGAACTCCAAAGTTGACTTTCTCGTCATTTTTAGTCTCTCAGGCCCAAAAAAGTATAAAATGATATGAGAGAGAACTTTTCTAACCAAAGGGACTAGAGTATTCATTTTTTGTAATTATTCTTACGAGGTCGAAAAAGGGGTAAACTACCACTCAAAATACGCTCTTTCAAATCCTTTAACGAGCATGAAAGGAGACAAGCTCGCTCAACAATCTTTTCATGTTTAGGGAGTCTAAAAAGAGATTAAAGGAGACTCCAAAGAGTTCCTTTTTCATATAGTTTTTACGGGTCCAAAACTGTGATAAAAGTATACTCGGTAACCTATTCTCATGTATTTACGAGAATGAGAAAGAACAAAGATTGATCTTTGCATTGGTTTCATTTTTACATGAGCTTGAAACCAAAAATAAACTATGCTCGAGGTTGGTTTCAGTTTTACATGAGCTTGAAACCAAAAATAAACTGTGCTTGGGAAATACCCATCAATGAGTTTCTTCCCAATGTAATCTCCAAAGGTTGGTACTTTTCCCCCAGCGAGAAAATCTAGCGGCTCAACTCTAGCATGATGTCTAGAGGCTGGAGACATGCCCCCCAAGCTTCGTTTCATCTACCTACTCTTCTCAATTTTCATACTCAAATAGACTCCTGGTTACTAATAGGTAAATGGTCACCAAAGAGGGAGGGAGAAAGAGGGTCAACTGACATAGGCAGATGAAATGAAGGTTCAGTTACGAGTCTAGTGAAAGATTCGACTCAACATTTACGAGATCTAGCAAAAGACTCGACTCGATGTTTACGAAATCTAGTGAAAGACTCAACTCAACATTTACGAGATCTGGTGAAAGACTCGACTCAATCGAAGGGGGATCTGTTTCATTTTTTAACTAGCTTGACACAGAAAAATGAACTATGCTCGTAGACCTTTGATTCATTTTTTAACGAGATTAACACAAAAATGAGAACTTTGCTCGTAGTTGGTTTCATTTTTACACAAGCTTGAAACATAGAAAAACCATGCTTGGGGTAGGTTTCATTTTTACACAAGCTTGAAGCAGAGAAAAATTATGCTTGTGGGTACCTATTTCATTTTTTAACGAGCTTGACATAGAAATGGGAACTATGCTCGTGGTTGGTTTCATTTTTTAATGAGATTGAAACCAAAAAATAAATTGTGCTCAGGGTTGGTTTCATTTTTTAATGATCTTGAAACCAGAAAATAAACAGTGCTCATGGTCGGTTTCATTTTTTAATGAGATTGAAATCAAAAAATAAATTGTGCTCATGGGTCTCTACCATGGCTTCCAAGAGGTCTTCATCAGACGGAAGAACAATACTCTGGAAGGAATACATGGTAAGGGACTCACCCAGATCAATAGGGGGGAGAATAAACTCCAAGGTCCCTAACGAGGGAATCACCATGTCAACTATTGAATTTAAATATAAAGAATATGAGCATATTGTGAGAGGTTCCTTTTCATCATGAGTTGAAAGCATGGGACATGTTGCCACATAATTAACCTATGGCGGGGTAGATACTGATTGCATAAAAAGAATGTTCAGGGAAGTCAGATGGTTGGTGATCATACGAGGGCCAATGAATGAAAGTTGGTCAATGGTCACAATGTTTCCGTTATGAGGGAAATACATCACTCAAAAGAGTGTGGACACAACATACTTCATAGCATAAACATAGTTCCGCTCGAAAAGAAAATTAAAATCCAAGGGGCCTTGGACTACCATCACGTCAATATAGACAATTCTCCCTCCTAAGGTGACAAGTAACTGAGGAAGGATCCTTAAGATTCACTGGCTCCTCTGTTAAAAGCCAACATATTATGAGTACCAGGCACAAGTTGAGGGGAACCTAGAGCTTTCCAAGCATTTCAGGATAAAAAAATAATAGAAGCGCCTTCATCTATAATAGAGTGACATATGTTTATATTGAAAACTTACGCAATCATTTGGAAAGGAAAGCATGAAGGAAGGCGAGGTACCGTCAGTCCATTCCAATCAAAGGAAATGACCTCTGTACTTGGAGGGGGTTCTGTGGAAATGGGTGAAATACCCCCTTGTCCAGAGGAATCTGAAGTGACAAGAAAAACCTAAGCAGTATCTACTTCACTCTTCAATGGAAGAGTGGGATCAATCGATGGTGGAATCAGGTCGACCACTTGAACTTCACTCTCTAAGGGGGAAAGAGTGGGATTGACAACTGATAATGGAACTGGGTTGACCACTTGAAATTCACTCTCCAAGGGAAGAGTGAGATTGACCGATGAATTAATCAAATCAACGACTTTATTAACCAGATCGACCAATCTATCAACCAATGGTTGGTCGGTAGAAAGATTACGATAACCAGTTGGAAGTTGTTGCTAGGAAAAAACAATTGCTTCCAACAAACGTGAAGCCTCATCCATATGAGGGAAAAGGTAAGTTTGATGACTTTCTTCACATAACCTACAATTAAACTTCACTCTACATTTATTACTTCCAACTTTACTATCACTAGTTAATGGGTTGTCACCAGCACAACATGACTTGAGGTAGCTGGCGACACGGGTTGTTGAGAACTTGTAGAACACACTTCTAAGATCTTAGGAAGACCAGTGAAATCCCTAAGAAGGTGGTCACCCTTACAAATCCTGCAAAGGAATTTGGGCTTGCGAGTTGTCTTAATAGGCTTGTCAATATCATCAACACTCCCAACTTGATTAAAAGTAATTGGTTGATTGCCTCCAACATGAACTGTAGTGGTTGGAAGCTTGGCTCCTTGTTTAGTTTTCTTCTTCTTCTTATTCACTTGGTTACTAGCTTCAAAGCTTTCACCAAGTGAGGAAGAAGAAAGGGATGAAGGCTTGACATGCGAAGAAGGTGAAGGGTCAACATGAGGTTGATGTGCTTGAGATGGAAGGCTTGCATTCGACGCACCATGCACATTTGTGATCATCGGAGTGGAAAATAACCATACTGGTAACCCTATAGTGAATCTAGAGTTCTCGTTTTGAGGTCACAGTTCTCATTAAGTCGGTAACTTTGTTTTTGTTAAAAAATGATCGTTTAATGAGAACCGTGACCTCAAAATGAGAACTCTAGCCCTTAAAACCCATAATTTTGAATAAAAAACATGAAAATAAACCCCCAAATCAAAAAGTGGTGCTACCAGTAGCACCAATTTTTTTAACGGGGTTAAAATTACAACATTTTTTAAGCATGGCCTTCAAAACTCATATAGTTGCTCATAAAAACCTTAAAATCAACACCTAAATCAAAAAGTGATGTTATGTAAAACAAAATGTTTTTTTTTTTTCTAAACGTGAAAATCATAGCTCTTTATGACCTAATTGAAATTGTGACATTGACAACAAATCCCTACTCAAATAAATAACCCTAAATTGGACCCGAAATGGTCACTTGAAAATTTATTTACATTTTTTTTTTAAATTTACATTAAAAAATAAATAAATAGAAAGGACAAAATCTTTGCAAACATTTTTTTTTAAATGACCCAATTAAAAAATATATTCAAAATTCAATTAAAAAAAAAGAAAGATTAAAAAACAAGGTGAAAAAGAAAAATAACTAAAAAGAAAAAAAATGTTAAAATTTTCCTCCAAAACAATAATATATATATATACATTTTTTTTTTGTAAAAAAGAATCATTAAAAAACCTTTAAAACCTAAAAAAATTATAAAAACAAAAATTACTTCATAAAGGCAAAAAAATTCAACAAAAAATGTTTAAAATGAAAAATATTAAAAAAATATTAAAACATCCTAAATTAAAATAAAAGACAAAAATTCAAAAAAAAAAGAGGAGAGAGATGCCAAAATCCAAATAGAGTTAGAAACATTAGAAAAAAGGAGTGAAGAAAGAGACGTAAAACTCAAAATAGAGCTAGAGGCAATGATTGATAAAAAAATTAAAGATACCATTCAAACTCAGATAGAGGATAGATTCTTAGGGTTCAAGAGTGAATTGCAAACAATGAAAGATAGAATTCAAGAAATGGAAAAACATAAACAATCAACCCAAGAAGGAAGGGTTGAAGAAAATCACAACTTGAGAGATAGGATTAAAGAGCTAGAAGAAAAACTAACCAACAATTTGACCCTCAGTAATATGGAAAACAAATTGGATATCAAACCCATCAAAGAGGAAATGAATAAGCTAATCGAATTGGACCATGAGCATAACAAAAGAGCCTCGAACCTCATAATTTTTGGTATAAAAGAAAAACAAGAGGAGGATACGCTAGCAATAGTAAAAGAAGAATTAAAAGATAAATCACAAATTGATACAACTTACCTCATAGAAGCAAAGAGGCTAGGAAAAATAATTGATCACAAAGATAGGTTGATCCATGTCAAAGTAAGTTGTAATGACCATAAATATAGCATACTTAGTAAATCTCTGAGCTTAAAA
>ML783060.1:212329-233991 GCA_009831015.1 Picea engelmannii
CCAAGTGTAAAGAAAAAAATAAGCATTGCTAAGATAAGAACAAATTCTCACGAGCTCCATAGTGAAACTGGGCGTTGGTCAATTCCTAAAACACCATGGGATGAAAGAGTGTGTCAACTTTGTGACACTAAGAAGGTTGAAGACGAAAAGCACTTTCTCTTAGATTGTCCAGCCTATACCCATATTAGATCTCATTTTCAAAATATTGATCACACTACCAACCTTCCTAACCTCTTAACTCAACAAAAGTATGGCAATCTTGGAAAGCTTCTCTTAATGCTTTTCGAGCACAGAAACACAATTCTAAAGAATCACAAGTAATCGCTTACACTATTAAGGTCCGATAAACCAATTAGGTCTTAGTGGACGTTAATCATCATCATCATTTTAAAAACAACATTTAAATGAAAACAAAGCAATTTTAATAAAATCAATAAAAAAAATAAATTAAAACCAATTTTAAAATAAACTTCCAATCAAATTTAATAAAATAGAAAACCAATTTAAAAATAAAAAATAATTTTTTTTTATAATACAAAACTTATCAATTTTTAATTTAAACTAAACTAAAAAACACAAATTTAAAATAAATTTATAAAACAAGAAATTTAAAAACAATTTACAAATGAAATAACAAAAAAATTAATTAAAATTAAAACAATTTTTTTTAAACATTACATAATATATAATATTACAAAGAACATATATGATTAGGGTGTCGTGGGGTGATGTCTTCCTCTGTCAAAATAAACTTTAAATGTTTAAAAAAAAAAAACATTACATAAAATATATAATATTACAAAGAACATATATGATTAGGGTGTCGTGGGGTGATGTCCTCCTTTATCAAAATAAACTTTAATTGTTTTTAATTTTATTTAAAAACCTTTGTTTGATAAATTTTTTTTATTTTTTTTATTTTATTTTAAAATAATTTATATATATACCATTTTTTTAACTTATTTTAAAAACATGTTATTTGAATGATTTTAGGACTACGTATATTATGTATTTTTTGTTTAAATTAAAATTTTGTATAAAATTTAATATTTTAAGTGTTCTTTTGTTTATTATATATTTTAAATTTTGTTGTTAATATTTTTTTATATCAAATTTTGTATTTTAATTAGTTTTTTTAATTTCTTTACTTTTTATATGGTTTTTGTTATTTATTTATTTTTTTCAAAAATTTCCTTTAATTTTATATACAAATATATTTAATTTTAAGGTTTTTCCTTTTCTTTTTAGTTTTAATTTTTTTTTTAAGTTTTAGTTTAATTTTTTTCATAATATTTTTATTTTTTTAAGTTAAAAAATATATATTTTTAATTGTTTGGCTTTTCGTAGTTTTTTTAGGTTTTAAATTATAAATAATAATAATAATAATAATTTGGTTACAATTTTTCTTAAAGGAATTGTTGTTTTTTGTTTTACTTTTTAAAAAACCAACTCTCACATCTTTTTTTTCAATTTCTTTATTTTTTTTAATGTAATTTTTTAAAAAATATAAAAATAATTTTTAAGCAATGATTTAGGAGCCAATTTTGAGTTGTTTATCGATGATGGTAGTCGTTGACGAGGCCACGGTTTCAATTAAGTTATAATTTTGACTCCAAATTTTTTTTTGGTGCTATCAGTAGCATCGGTTTTCGATTCAAGGGCCAATTTTAAAGTCTTTGTCCAAATGACATCAGTTGTCAATGCAACGGGTCTAAATGGGTCTCAATTTTAATCACCGTAAAAAAAAAAGGTGCTACCAGTAGCACCACTTGTTGATTTAGGGGTAAAAATAACCATGCTGAAAAAACGAGAACTCTAGAGAGTTCTCGTTAAGTTGGTAACTATGTTCAAAGAAAATGTCTAGTTGATTTTAGATTAAGCACTTGTTGCTTTTATGGTTGTTTGTTACTCAAAAAGGAGTGTGAAAGTGAAACTTATGATGTTTGACATTTGACTCCAAGAAGACTTCAAAAGAAAATATGAATGCAATGCAATCTTTTCTTTCGATGAAGGCTATCTATAGAAAGAAGCAAAAGGTTTCAAGCAAAAAAAATTTACAACTTTCAAAGCAAGAAACATAAACGACTCTTTGAATGCAAAACATGTCCAATATATGAGTCAAAGAAATTGCAGAATACACGATTCATGGCCCCTAAAAAATGAAAGCTCAAAAATGCCAAAAACCATGCAATTTTTCTGCTTTAAAATGCAAGCTTAAACATGCACCACCAAAAACTTAAAATTCAAAAAATTTATTTCTTGGAGCTTATATGCAATGAAACTAATCAAATGCAATATTTTCTACTTCCTTACTTTCAATTAAAATGAAAGAATTCAATGCAGATACAAAGGAACATGAAGTAGAAAGAAAGTTCAAACACAGACTTGAAAGCTTAAAGAATTGAGAGAATCAAACGTAGAAATGACCTCTAACATTCATTCAAGCAGAAAGTTCAAAAGAAAGCAATCACTCAAAAAGCCTTAAAATCAAAAGATTCATGATCAATTGACATTGCAACAAACCTCAAAAGGGTTAAATTTGACTTAATGTATCAACACTTTGCAAAAAGACTACTGAAAATAGGGTCATATGCACTATATTGTCTCCAAGTTGATGAAAAATAGCTTCAAAACTAACAAGAAAAATTACTTGAAAGCTTTCAGAAAGCAAGAGAAAGAAGTCTAATGATTGGGCAATCACCAAAAATCAAAACCACTAACAATAAAAATTGCATTCAATGATAAGATGAAACTTGAATGTTTGACCTTTCACAACTTTATCAGAGACAATACATTAAACAAAAGGAAAAAAGAGTGATAGATGCAGTCTTTCAATCAAACAAAGTACAAAGAAAACTAATAAGAATACGTGACAAATTTCTAAATAAAAAAACCCAAGGAATAGAGAGAAAAAGGGCTAAAAATTGAAACAAAAGTAGGGGTGATGCTCATGTTACCAAGTAGACAGGGTGTTATTGCAAGGGTGACACTCCCAAAAATCCTACCAGGGGGCATCGGTGATGCTCTATAAGCCACTGGAGGGAAGTGTCACTATTCAGAAAAGGGAAAACAGGCCCAGGATCATCCCAGTCTTAACAAAAGTGTTCTTAGGACTCTGTAAGCTACTCATTCAAGGTGAAAAGAAAAAAGACTTCAGAAACCAAGCATTCATCAATCAATCATAAGAAACAAGAGGCTAAAAACCAAGGAAAAAATCTTTCCCCAGTGGAGTCGCCAAAAATTGTTGTGAGAAATCTCACCTTGCGGACAGATTGAGCTCCCCTTAATTGAGTTTTCTTCAGCTAAGACATTTAGAACAAATGGAAGCTAACATGCTTGTTTTCCATCTATTTATACATGAAATAAGAGAGGAGGAAGAAGAGAATGAGACACCTTTTTATGTCAGTTGTCCTCACTGCTCTTTGTCATTCCGGTGTTGGATCTAGTCCAGCTCCAAACATAGTCTACATGCAAAGAAATAGAACTATCCTCCTCTTCTACTGCTTGTAACAAGTTAGATAAAAGCTATAATAACTAGGCCACAATCATTCATATATAAATTTGAAACAAGACAAAAATAAGGAAATAGGCCCAGTTTATTAATATGAGAAACAATGGAACTTACAATCACGATGATGTGATGCAGATCTTCCTCCACACTTCTTCTTTCTATCCCCACTCTTGAATGTCTTAATATCATAATGATGATGCTATTATGGATTCTCCTTCCCTTTTCACCTTGGAATGCACTCATTATATAGGAGTTGGAGGCTTAACCACCATGGAGAAGATCACTCACTAGATCCAGTAAATTGGGATCTCCAATATTTTTAGGGAGAAAATATGTCTCAAGGATTTTAGGGAGAAAGTATCTCTCAAAGATTTTAAGGAGGAAATATCTCTCAAGATCCATCAAATTAGGATATTGGTTTGAGAAAATATCTCAACCATCCATGAGATTCTTGTGAACTTCTCCTTGAGATTAGGAAACTATATGTGAGGTGGATTCTCACACGAAATTAATTTTTTTTTTTTAATAAACATGAATAATACATGTGCACATAGTATTTTGACCTTCATATGATAAATTTCTCTCCTAACATGTCTAGGGATTATGACAAATGCTCTTTCATGGTGTAAAGGTGTTGTGACACTTAGTAAAGTGCATGTGACACATGTGACACTTAGGTGTAAATAGGTGTGACACTTAAGTGTGACATTTTGGTGTGTAACATATGCAATTCACAAAATAGTATATCCCATCATCATACCTGGGAGATCAGACCATTAATGGTGAGAACTACTAGATGAAAGATGGATAATGTATCATATTTGCATATTTTTATTTATAACTCCTTAATTAAGGAGAGACTATAATCAATCACTCCATCATACAAATTTTGTATTTTATGTATCCTTATAAACATCTAATGGAATATAAATTAGTGTACAGTGTGTATAGTTTCAACAATCCCTCTTCTGACATTCTTGTGAGTGAGTTTTTTCTCTTCCTACCTTCAATGTGCACATGATAGTTTGTATTAGAGCCTTATAATTGGTCCTCTGAGTTATGCAATTCTAGAGCATTTTCCCTTTGAATTCCCCTCAAAGTCTCAAAAAATTGTTGCACATCAATTAGATTTGAGTATCCATGCCAAATCTCCTTGGCTACGAAAAAATTTGTCATCAAAAAATTCACGTAGCTATGGAACACACATATTCTTGATTGTATATCCACTATAATCCATAATATTTCATGTAAATATATTTAGGCACTTAAGAGTTAGTTAATATCAACTTGGTCTAATGTATCTTTAGGTAAATAATGTTTCTTTAGCATGTTTCCTTAGTATGCATTTGTATTTATGTAATCCAACAATTACAATATGTTTTAGACAAAGTGATATGAAGGTTCATATTATCCTCGATTCTAAGGACTATATTGATATGTGGCTTAACATTCGATTGGTCCACGATCTCTATTTAAAGAGCATGGAGGTCCTTTGTTGATGATCGATTGTGAGAAACTCATATATATATATATATATATATATATATATATATATATATATATATAGCATTAATATATTGCCTCAAGTGGTTGTGTTGGTTGGGGTCATGGACTGTTTCACTCTTTGAAGGTTTTAATCACATAATACATTAGTACACTGATCTTTGATCTATGTGTGTGATCGTTTTCTTAAGGGTTCAACCTGTGTGAAAATACTCTATTTTGTTGAACATGATATCAAATCACATATGAAGACTTGCTTCCATTGTTGATCAAGATCCCTGAACCCATGTCGCTACATGCATCAAAAGATTTACGGGTTCTTATATTTTTGTTCATTCATGGGATGAGTGGGATGTTCCAATGCATTCAAAGTGTTGCTTTTAGTTGGAAACACTTTTCGCTTCACCTGAAAAGGTTTATGTTTTCCCAAGATACAACCATTTTTGTTAGACTTGAAAGTATAAAGTTTCATTATGCTTTTAATTTTGTTTAAACACTATGTTAATATTTCATTTTTTTTATTCTCTATTTGGTATTCTTTCTGGTCTACGTATGCTCTTTCTCATGCGCTTTGTGCGATATTAACAAACTAGAAATGGAGGAGAAAGTGTTTTAAATTATCACATAATTTTTTTTTTTTAACAAGAACGGTTAATGGATCTTATATTAGATAAACAGTGGCAAGCCACCGACACGGTTACATAGTATTTGATCTATACAATCGGGCAATACTGCCTTACAATTCTTATTCCAGATTACTTACTGCTAGATAGGCTTCCATTAACAGAGACATATTCCACAGCTACATGCCTAGTTTGGCTTATACAAAATGCCAAACAAAGTGTTTGGTTCAACATGGAGTTGTTGTCTAATTACTTTTAACCTTTCTTTCCTCCCTGAGTGTGCTCCAACTTCCATTCATTGTTCAGCTGCTCCATTTTTTGCTCCAAAATTCTGACCCTGCCTTCGATTTCTTTTTGCGGATCCTGCAGTTCTTTCTTTAGATCATCCAACTCCTCACACATTCCAGTTTTGGTATGAAGGATGTCAAGCTCCAGCCTTTCCATACATATTCCTACTTCACTGTCCAGATTTTGGAGAAACTCATCCAAGTGATTCATCATTCCTCGGAGTTTCTGCATGCTTTCCTCTAAGGCTGAGATGCACTCCTCCACTATTGGCTCGCTACCAGAGCTAGAGGCCATTGAATTGTCACTCAGGGCAGCTTCTGATGGGAATTGTTGTCTTGCTTCTCCTCCCTTTGATCTTTTGCTCCTTACTTCGTTTCCCCTTCTTCTTCCTTCTTCCCTGTTTAAGAAGCACGCTCCTTGGTTCCAAATCCCACGTGAAGCAGATCTAAAGTATGGGCGACCTCTGCAAATCTGTTCCCTCATGATTTCGTCCTCCCTCCTTCTAAAATCCACGTGAGCCTATTGATTCGCATTTGTCCTCTCTCCCTCATAACATCTTATCCATGGAGCATTATAGAATGGGATTGAAAAGTGGATTACGGGATTTCCCATCTTTCCGTAATGCCATTTAGAAGTAAGACTGCTTGGTCCAAGCTCGCTCCCCAATTGGCTTGTTCATCTGCCTAGGAATTTTTTTCTCGGAGGACATGGAAAATTTGAAAGGTCCTGAACTGCCTCACTAGGAGCTTGATTTTATCAAGCAAATGCTGGAGAGTTGCATTTCCCAACCTGGATTTTTCATTTAGAGCTTGAATTATTACTCTTGAATCCCCTAGCACGACCATATCTCGAATATTGAGGAGCAGGGCTTGATTGAGCCCTTGCCAGAGTGCGAGGGATTCTACTCTATTATTGGAAGCAACTCCAAGACCCCAGGCAAACTGAAGAATACTAGTTCCATCTTTGTTTGAGATAATCCCTCCTCCCCTGGTAGCCCCCGGGTTTCCTTTGGAGGCTCCGTCGAATGAAAGAAATTTGAGGTTCTTGGAGAGTTTCCAGTTCTCCAATTCCAGCTTCCCCATCCTAAGCTCCCAACTGCAATTGAGGGGCATACAAGAGTAAGGAGACAGAGGGGCTTGGATACCTAGATGCGTCAGCCATTCTTCTTTATCTCTGGCTAGAGGATTATTATTTGAAGCCTTGACGAAGTAAGGGATACTTTCACTGAAAAGAGCCTTGATCTTTGAGACTATTTGTTCCGGGGTCCTCTTAGTTTCTCTGAAAATCCGGTTATTTCTTTCAATCCATATCATCCAGAGGATGAATTTGGGGATCGACTTCCAGAGGGCCAAAAGATATCCTTGTTTAGTCGTCCGAAAGGGATAAAGGGTTATCCATCTTGACAACAGTGAGTGAGTTTCCTTTGGAATAGGGGGAGCCGAAACTCCAAGACCCAGGATAGAAATCCAGACCTCCATGGAGAAAGGACATTCCAACAACAGGTGATTCGTTAGTTATTCCTCATTGCAACAGAGAGGGCATCTAGTGGGCCCTTCCCAGCCTCTTCGTTTAGATTTTCCCTTGAAAGAATTCCCCTATGTGCCATTGTCCAGTAAAACATATTTATCTTCGGAATAGACTTCAAACTCCAGACTACTTTCCAGATCGTTGGGTTGGGAGGAACATGGGGTATTGTAGCGAAATGCTTATACCCAGAAGTTGTGGAGTAAGGCCCAGCTTGATGTCCCCATCCTCTCCGATCTTTTTTCTTTTCCTATAGTGGGTTCTTTCCTTGCAGCCTTCTCTTAAGCGTGGTCCATTCTTCCTCAAGTGCTTGGGGCAGGTTTGTAATTTCCCACCTTATCCAGGAGCGCTTCTCATCATTTCCCCAACAAGAAATGTCCCAGAGGCTTTTAATATTATGAGCTTGCATCCAGTCCCTGAACCAAGCAAGCTCATAATATTAGAGCGGGGCTTATCCTAGAACCAAGTCTTCCCAAATATTGATCTCTTTCCCATTCCCTGGAATCCAGGTTAAATGGCCTTGAAAGGAGTGTAAAGCTTTTTGGTAGAGAGAGAAGATAGAGGAGCCTTTTCCCACTTTTGGAGGTTTTGCTAGACAATTCTTCCTTGGGCCTCTAAAGTATTTCTTCCAGAGTGCTCTTTTGCACCAGGTGGGCTTCCCTGTGATTGTGTTCCATAAAATTTTGGCCCCCAATGATAAATTTTGTGTCTGGAGGTTTCTGAGTTGGAGGCCTCCTTCCATAAAAGGTTTGGTGACTTTCCCCCAACTTATGAGGTGCAGCTTCCTTCCCGTTTGCTTCCCTCCTTCCCAAAGGAACCGCCTAATCATCATTTCTATCTTTTGGATAACTGCCTTTGGAGCCAGAGCGATGGAGCGTTGATCAATTGGAATGTTGGCTAGCACAAATTTGATTAGGACTATTTTGCCTGCCAAGTTTAACCAGTTGGCTCCCCAGGAGTTGATTCTGTTTTTAATCCTTTCTATCAGCTGGTTCCAGTGATTTTCTTTAGAGGCGGATTTGAAGATTGGGACTCCCAGATACTTAAACTCATCCCAGTTGGTGCTTCCTTCCATTCCTAGGACTCTTGAAATTTCAAGCATTTCCCTTGGGGTGATGTTCCATCTGTAGATTTTGATTTTATTTAGGCTGGCCACACTACGAGAGGTTTCTGTATATGTGTCCAACTCCTTTTTGAATTTTTTTGCTATCATTGTACTCGCACCTCCAAGTAGCAACGTGTCATCTATGAACTGGGCATGATTGATATCCTTTACCCCATTTGCGATACGAAGACTGAATAGACTTTGTTGCGTTTGAGCATTATCGAGATGAAGACTTTAAACAAAATCTTGAATGGCGTAGAGAAGAGGGGAAAGGGGACAACCTTGTCTGAGGCCTCTAGATGCTTGGAATAAGTGAGTAGCTCTTCCATTGACTTAAGGGGCGATCCAGGGGGAAGCTATACAAGCTTTGATCCACTTTATAAAGGGGGGTGCAAACCCCATTTTCCCCATTACCTAAAATACAAAATCACGCCTCACCCTGTCAAACGCATTTGCAAGATCTAGTTTGACTATCATGCTTTTATCCTTTCGACGTATACTCGAGTGCAAAGCCTCTTGGACCAGGATGATATTGTCCATAATATGCCTTCCTTTGATGAAACCACCTTGATTTTCCGGAATTATGACACGGAGGATGTTTTTTAATCTATTAGCTATGATCTTGGTAAGGATTTTGTAGCTAGTGTTACACAGGGAGATTGGGTGAAACCTGTCAAATCTGGTCGCTCGTCTTTCTTTTAGGATCAACGCCAGAAAGGATGAGTTCATTCCTCCTCCAATTCTTGCGTAGATTTGAGATTTTCGAATAAGCTTGGTGAGGTCTGATTTGATGACGTCCCAGCTGTTCTGGTAGAATTTGGCTGTGAAGCCATTCGGGACAGGGGCTTGTTCTGGGTGCCGCTGATCTAGAGCCTCTTTAATTTCTTGTTGAACCACTTCTGCGGTTAGCTTATTGTTTGCCTCTTCCTGAACGCAGTTCAAAATCAGATTCAGAGGGTATGCAGAAGGGACAACTGCCTCTACCTGGGTTTTTGTATAAAGAGTTTCAAATGTTTGCGCAACTGCCCGTTTGATGCCTTCGAAATTCGTGATGGTCTGGCTCTGAGTGTGGAATTTCGTTACCCTTTGGAATTGATTTTGGGCTTCTGCCTGCTTGTGGAAAAACTTTTTGTTCTTATCCCCAACTTCCAGCCAGAGACATCTAGATTTTTGCTGCTAGTATTTCTCTTCTTCTCTGTAGGCTTGGTGCCAATTTTTTTGCAGCTTTAACTCTTGCTGCAGGGTATCTTGAGTGTTTCCTGAGTCCTCCATTTGGGTCTGGTGCTTTTCGAGCTCCCTTTGTGCTGCTTGTCGATCTGCTACTGGATTAGAGAGTGTTTTTGCCCAGAGTCTTAAGGCCAACTTTAGCTTCCTTAGCTTTTCTTCCCACACAAAGAATGGAGAGCCTTTAACTGAGCCATTCTAGATTCTGGCTACTAGGGCTGGGTAGCTCTTCTCTAGGATCCATTTTGGATTGAATCGGAAGGGGATTGGACCATTGTTGTTTTCTAGAGATAGATGTAGGGTGACAGGCTTGTGATCTGAAATGCTATGCAGGAGAATGGCTGATGAGAGAAGGAGTCCCAACATTAAAAAGGAACTTTGGACTAGGAATCTATCTAGCCTTGCTGCGATATGCCCTGGTCCCACCCTTTTGTTAGTCAAGGTGTACTTCCCTTTAGTAGGCTTTATATCCTCCAGTTCCCAGGAAGACATAAGTTCCTCTACCCATTCCCTTGTCGGGTCACGGACAATTGTGCCTCCTTTTTTCTCTGAAGTTGAGAGAGTTATGTTAAGGTCCCCCCCCAGGATGATGTTGTCCAGATCATGTCGCTGCAAAAAGTCTTTTAACGTTTCCCAACAAATTTTTTTATCTTCTAACAATACAGGAACATAGAGATTGAATTGAATTGACAACCTGTTTTCAGGTGGAGGAGGCTGGTGAAGATCTAGCGCTTGCATGTTTCCGATTTGACTAGGTCATATTTATTTGAGTTCTAGAGTGTGCTCAGGCCACCTGAGGTGCCCCTTGCACTTTCAACAATTCCTTTACATATATTCCATCTTTCTTTCACTTTCCTAATGAAATCTTGTCCATCCATTTTGGTTTCTTGAATGAGTAGGATCTCAGCTTTTGAGGTTTTAATAATGTCTTTTAACGCCTCTTCTTTTATCTTGCTGCCAAAGCCCCTGCAATTCCAAGAAACAAATTTCATTGATTACTTGAGGGGGAGGTAAGCTCTCCTTAGGGGGCCTTCGACTTTTTCCTAGTCTGCCTAATGCTGATCAACTATTTGATGGTTGGMTGTGATCCGTTCAGAACGTCCTTGTAAGTCTCCTTTTCCCTTTCCGTTTTTTTTGTTTTCCTGCCTTTATTTGGCTTTTKGGGGGTAATGTCTGTACCACTATCTTCCTCAGTGCTGCTGTCAGAGTAGACCTCACCTTCCTTAACCTCTGGTTCTTATCCATTTCCTTTTGAACTTGGACCCTGCTCCTTCCTTCTCACTTGCATTGTTAGTTCTGTTGGCTCAGAAATGGGGGACCTCGGGACTGGGTTCGCCTCAATGCTTGGCCGGGATTCCTTTTCAGTTGCTTCCTTTGCTTTTTTAGAGTTGATTGTCTAAGCACTGTTCCTTGCTTCGTCGTTTGCTTCTTGATCCTCAGACTGCAGCTGGCTCGATTTGTCAGCTCTGGTGCTTTTTTTTGTAGAGGGCCTGCCTCTTCTCACCTGTTGCCAGCCTTCGCTTGCCTCTTTGTCCTTGCTGAGATCCTTTGGACAGTTTCTATGGAAATGACCATATTCATGGCAGCCTCTGCATTTGAACGGAAGCTGCTTGTAGTCAAGATTTTGAAAATGTTTCCATTCTCCTACCCTTAGTTTGATTTCTTTTGGTAGACCAACTTCAAGGTTAACTTCCACGCAGATGCAGGCGCAAGAGTATTGATCCTTTGGATCAGCTTTATCAATGTAATGTCCAAGACCATTACCGATTGCTTGAAGCAATGAAGTGTTCCAACAATGAATTGGAAGGTTTGGGAGTCTAACCCAAACTAACACCTCCTTTGGGACTTCTGATTCCAGATCGAAACTAGGGTTCCAACAATTCAGATAGAGCCCTTGAGTTCCCATGAAATAGGGTCCGTTTCTGAAAATTAGGTCCCGATCTGCTTCTAAGATGAACTCAAAGATGTAATAGCCTCTTCCAACCATGTAACAAGTAACATTGCTTTGGATCAGAGGGCGCCAGTTCCTTTGGATCCAGTTTTCAGTGGTTTTGACGGAGGGCCAGAGCCCCATGAACTGTCCAACCAGTCCACGTTCTACCAAGGAAATCACAACTCACATGGGGTTTTCTGGAGGGAGATCTATTTCAGGGATTGACTCCAGGCGCTTAATGAAGCTGGGCGGGGCTGCTACAGGGAGCTTCTTACCATTGGCAGTCAGAAGCTTGCAGAAGGTCGAGCTGGGAGAGGGAGGGGCACAACCCTACCCACCTCCAGAGGCGGCCATGGAAGACCCCAGGCGTCAGGCTAGGGTTTGCGCAGGGGCGTAGAAGGGTTCAAGGATCTTTTTTGCGTAAATATTCAAATTATCACATAACTTTATTATAAAATGAATTTCACTTAAATTATAAAATTGAATCACTATAAAGTAATTTTAATGATATTTTTTAAAGTTTTTTTTTTTTCTCCTGAGAAAAAAATCTTCATATTCATATCATATGGATATACATGTTTCTGTTCCATTGGAATAACCATAAAGACTAAAAAAAGGACAGTAAACAAGTCCCTTGAATACAAAATTAGATTGTTACAATTTCATAATCAACCTTTCATACCTACTTAAAAAACAACTATACCTATACTTTTCAAATTGACTACAAAAAAAATACCAACTATTTTCATCATAACAAATGAACTAGAAAGAGATTGAGGCAGTGAGAAAAATAGAAACATAGAAAGCATATTAATAGTGAAACTCCATATCTTCCAGCTCCTGGCCATCCCAGAACTCATAAAATCCAAGAGAGCCTAACTACAATTCCAATGCTTCTTTGGATAATTTGTATGCTTTATGGTTCAATTCCTTGTATATATTCCTGTAAGAAGTCCAATGGAAAGAGTTCATGGAATTTTGAATTTCATACAAGAGGGGACCTAGACAAGCAATTTCAACATGCCGAGTCTATAACCAAGTTGGAGTCTCCCATAAACTGCAATTTATTTACACATTGTTTGATTGCAAAATGAAGCAGTGTCCATAAGTTTGAGAATTCAAATTTTGAGTTCGTGCCCCTTCCCGGAGGATATCGGATATAGAAATAATGACTTTGATTAAGAAATAACATTGTAACTACCCCACATCTAGGAAGGACCCCTTGGCTAGCACCATTGAAAAAACCCCAAGGAATGGTCGGTTCCAGATGGGGCATAATCAAAATCCTATGTTTTTTTTGCTTGGGCTCTGACTTGTACTCCTTTCTTAATTTCTCAATGAATTCATCCACTATTTTGCAAGGAATTTCCTTGTCTTGAAAATACAAGAGTTACGAGCCCACCAAATACCAAAGGTCATACAAGGAAAAACATTGAAGTCCTTTACAATCAAGTCTTGTAACCAGCTGAGAATACAATCTTCCAAGCATTTCTTATTCCATCTTGAAGATGGATTGAAACTGCATGCTACTAGCACCTAAACCTGAATTTCAAAAGGAAAACGAATGAACAAGTTAGAAACTGATTCTTCGTTTAGTTTATAGACAACACATATATTAGGACCAATCCAACCTCTTTTAATTGCTTTGTCCCAATTTAAAAGCTTGTTGTTTAAGGCTAGCCAAAGAACTATCTTTCATTTTAAGGGACCCAATTTTTCCATATATAATGCCACCACCACTTCCTATCCCCTTGAAAAAGAGACTCGGATTAAACATTGTAACCAAAATTTTCAGTGAAATCTCTCGTTCTAGGATTCTTTGACCAACACAGAGAGTCCTCATCTTCACCGAAGAGCCTAATAAAACAAGAGCATAATATACTCATGCAATTATGCCATTCTACTGCTTCTTGACCTCTTAGTCCAATTTCCTCTTCTGGTTTCCATCCTTATCAACCTCACTCTTGGGGATGCTAGGATTTTGCATCAACAAGAAAGAATATGCCTTCTTTGTGAAGAGATTGTACATATTTGCATAAAGATGGAAACCATCCATAGAACTGAGCCAAGGATCTCCCCCTACCATAATTTTCCTCCCATCTCCCACCTTCCACACCATCCAATTACCAACAAGGTGAAAGGCCCTAACCAATACCTTCCACACTATCGAACCATATTTTTAAAACTTTAGAGGGTCTCTATACCAATCCTCAATCAATTTTCTAGTAAGATATTCAAATTGCATAGCTCTTCACCACAAAGAGATATTATGAGTGAGTCTCCAAAGAGACTTTGCAGCAAGAGACTAGCTAAATAAATAAATGTTTTTTAAGCCCCATCCTCTGAGATTTTTTGGCATAGCGATAGTAGACCACTTGACCAGGGGAATGTTGCTCGAATTATGATTGTCTGACCATAAATATTGGAATCTCTTCTTTCAGGTTTTGGTGAGAATCCCTTTTGGGACATTCACTATGGATTTCTAGAACACAAGAACACTTTCCAACATAAAATTTATAAAAATCATATGACCACCCCTCGAGAGTAATCTTTTCACCCATAAAGAGATACATGCTTCCACTTTATAATATAACTAGATCCAGTCGACATATTTGTAATAATTTGGTTTTAGGAAAAAACCCAAATATTTAAAACATGTGTCCAATTCCTTATGTTGAAAAGGAAAGAGAACTTCCATCTCAGCCTTTAAAACTTCTGGAATCAAATTAGAGATTAAGCATGACTTTTGAAAGTTAATAACCATTCTTGTAGATTTCTCATACAACATCAATATGTGTTTTAGAGATATGATATCTTGAAGAGAACCTCCCGCAAATACCAAAATATCATCAACAAATAAAAGATGAGACAATGATTCAGACGGAGAGAGATTTATACCTCTCAAATCTCCATTGACTTTCATGTTTGCAATCAATTTACTAATGCCATCCACCACCAATAGAAAAAGGAAGGGATAAGTTGGACTACCTTGTCTCAAGCCATGAGAAGCACAGATTTATTTTGAAGGGATACCATTGATCAAAAAAACAAAAGACATAGATTGAACACATCCAACAATCTAATTCACAAAATTTAGGTTCATTCCCATCTGGAGGAGAACCAGACGTAAATACGCCCATTTGACCCTATCATAAGCTTTAGATAATCAATCTTTATAATTGCAACCTCTTTCTTGGATAACTTAATAAAATGCAGAGCCTCCTAAGCTAGAGAATCTGTGTCATGAATTTCGTGATGTTGTAAGAACCCAAATTGCTCCTTTGAAATTAAGTGGCGAATAATGGACTTGAGATGTTGAGTAATAATTTTAGAAACCAATTTATATATGATGTTACAACAAGAGATAGACCTATAATCATCAAAAGTGGAGGCATCCTGATATTTTGGAATAAGAGCAATGAAAGTGGTGTTTAAGGCTCCAAGCACCTTACCATATTGTTGGGACTCCTACACTACCTTTAGTAGATCTCATTTGGGAAGTTCATAAAACACCAGGTATAATTCCACCTTGAGGGCATCCGGTCCCAGACACTTTCCTTTTTTCATGGATGATAGAGAACTTAACAATTCCTCTTCCCTCACCTCTGGTTTCAAAGTGTCATTCATTTCATCTGATATTGACTGTGGAATCAGACTAAGAATCTGCAAAATATCCTGAATCAAACAACCAGGAGGCTCTTTAAAAAGAGAACCGAAATGATGAACCCCAACATTTCCTTAAAATTTCTAACCATCTCCCCTTCCTTATTCTGAATTTTCCATATAGAGTTAATTTTTTTTTCGATAATTAGCATACTGATGAAATTTTTTTGTGTTGTTATTATTTTCCTGAATCTAAATGGCCCAACTCTTAAGCTGCTAGGATATTTCCTCTTTGGGAAGAAGATCCTCACAAGCAGACTCCAGCGATCTAAGAGTTGATATATCCTCACCGAAAAAATTTCTAGATTGATTTTGCTCGTATAAGCTACTTATCTTGAGCTCTCTTTCCTTTAGAAGGGCTTGAGACTTTTCCTTAAAAGAGGAATACCATTCCTTTATTTTTATTTTTACCTTAGAAATGTTGTCGAAAAACTACTGCATAAACAAATGGGAATCTTGTTGGCTAAGGGGAACCCAATTGTCCTCTATCAAAATTTTAAAATATTCTTCTAGCAACCATGCATGATTAAACTTGAAAGGGATTTGTGTTTGTGTTGGTTGTGGAGCCTGATTATCTTCCTGATTTAGAGGTCTTTGTTTTCAGTCATGTTTATACCTCATGAATACTTTACACTCTGGAAGAATGTACACTCCTCCATGTGGGGGAGTGCAGGGGGGGGTTACCCCCCCTAGGAGGTCCGGGGGAAAGCGAGCCCCCGAAGGAAAAATTGCTTTGTAAATGTATATTGTAATTTCATAGTAAATCTGGACCATTCATTATAAGGTTGCAGATCTGATGGTAGAAGTTATGTTAGGGTTTTTTTCCCTAGAAGGAAACCCTCTTTTGTGAGGGAAATGTATTGCGACTATGTATCATTGTGAATATTGTATTCTGAGAGAGGAGACTGTGAGAAAAAGAAGAGGAAGTTACAATGGATGTGTTTTAGGTTGTATCCCTTCATTTGCTCGATAATAATAAAAGAAGGACCTGGAAATTTCTCTGGTGGACGTAGTCCACACTAGGTGAACCACATATATCCGTGTCTCTATCGTATTGTGTATCTTCTATGTTTTATTTCCGCATTTGTTTTAATTTATTGCTTCACGGTCCTGTTTTTCTAACAATTGGTATCAGAGCAAAAGGTAACTCGCAGGAAAAGAGGGTTCTTGGTTTGAGTGGGAGCAATGGCGGAAGATGGAAAGTTTAGGGTCGAGAAATTTAACGACCAAAACTACTAGTTATGAAAGATGCAGATGGAAGATTATTTATATCAGAAGGATCTATTCCTACAATTGGGTGGAATAACAAATAAGTTGATGGCCATGAAGGATGAAGAATGGGAGGTTCTTTACAGAAATTCACTAGGAATGATACGGTTGAGCCTGGAAATGTTGGTGGCTTTCAATATTTCGAAAGAAAAGACAATGGAGGAGCTGATGGACGCATTGGCTAAACTGTATGAAAAACCCTCGGCGTCCAACAAGGTATTTATAATGAAGAGATTATTTAATATGAAGATGTCAGAAGGTGGGTCTGTTGCAGATCATTTAAATGAATTTAATACGGTTATTAATCAACAAAGTTATGTAAAAGTGGACTTTGATGATGCGGTCAGGGCTCTTCTAATCTGGTGCTCATTGCCAGAAAGCTGGAACGGCTTGGTCATGGCTATAAGTAAATCTGTCTCTCATTCAAATAATTTAAAATTTGATGATGTTGTTGGTGTTATCCTTAGTGAGGAAATACGATGGAAAAGCACAGGTGAGACGTCAGTTAATGCATTGAACATGGAGAATAGGGGAAGACAAAAGGATAGAGGAAAGGGTTCATGGAACTGTGGGAATTATAGGAAGGGAAGATCCAAATCTAGATTTGGAAAGATAGAGTGTTGGAATTGTGGGAAGAAATGACACATGAAGAAATACTACAGAGCTCCAAAGAAACAAATAGATGGACAACATGAGAAAAATCAGGAAGCAAATGTAACAGGTGATGTGTTACAAGATGCTTTGATCCTTTTTGTAGATAATATTTCAGAGTCTTAGGTAGTAGATTCAGGTGCTTCATTTCATGCCACATCCCATAGGAAACATTTTCTAGATTATGTTCAAGGTGATTTTGGACAGGTTCATTTGGGTGATGATTCACCATGCAAAATTGTTGGAATGGGAAAGGTAAAAATAAAGCAAAGCAATGGAAACCAATGGTTGTTGAAAGAGGTAAGACATGTTCCATATCTAAGGAAAAATCTAATTTCAACAGGGCAGTTGGAAAGTGAAGGTTGTATATCCATATTTACAGATAAGATGTGGAAGGTCACCAAAGGATCACTGGTGATAGCAAAATGAGAGAAGGTAGGTACATTGTATTTATGTACTAGTAATACCAATTCTTCTATCTCTTTAGCTTCTACAGGAGTGGATACAACACTGTGGCATCATAGGGTTGGACACATGAGTGAGAAGGGGATGCAGATACTTCACAAAAGAAAATGGTTGCCAAATCTTAAACAAATTTATTTGGATTTATGTGAGCATTGTGTTTATTGAAAACATAAGAGAGTCAGATTTCTCAGAGTTGGAAAAGAAAAGAAAAGAAAAGTGAAAGCTTAGATCTTGTGCATATAAATGTATGGGGACCAGATTAGGTATCATCTCTTGGTATCTCTCATTATTATGTTACTTTTATTGATGATGCAACTAGAAAAACTTGGGTTTATTGCATTTGACAAAAATATGATGTTTTTGATACTTTTAAGAAATAGAAAGATTTGGTTGAGAATGAGACAGGAATAAGGTTGACGTGTCTCAAATCAGACAATGGAGGTGAATATTGCAGCAAGGATTTTGATGATTACCATTCATACCATGGAATTCGTAGAGAGAAGACAACTCCAGGAACACCACAAGAAAATGGTGTGTCAGAAAGGATGAACATGATAATCATATAGTGTGCAAGGAGTATGAGATTTCATGTTGGTTTTCCCTTACAGTTCTGGGAATATACTATAGATACTATTGTTTACTTAATAAATAGAGGACCTTCAAGCTCTTTGGATGGTATAATTCCATAGGAGGCATGGACAGGTAAAAAGGTCAACTATTCTTTTTTGAAGACTTTCGGTTGTGAATCATTTGTCCATATTGATAAAGAAAATAAAACAAAGCTTGACACAAAATCCAAGAAGGGTACCTTTATTGGATACAGTGTTAATGATTTTGGTTATCGCTTATGGGATTATGAAAATAAAAAAATCATTAGGAGTAGAGATGTCATATTCAACGAGAAGGTCATGTACAAAGATTGGTTGCAGGGAAAGAAACATGAAAAAGAAAAACCATAATACACAGTGTTTGATGAGATCACTGAAAAATAAATTCCAAAGGTACTAGAAAATCAAAATGTACAACAACAGGATCAACAAGTACCTCAAACTCCTACAAGTGTGTTTAGAAGATCTACCAGGTTAAGTAGACCCCCTGAACGATACTCTCCTTCATTGTATTATTTATTGTTGACTGATTCTGGTGAACCAAAATGTTATGAAGAGGCAATGCAGGTAGACACCAAAAAGAAGTGGGAGCAAGGCATGGAAGAAGAAATGGATTCCTTGGTAAATAAGGAGACTTGGGATTTGTTTCAGTTGCCAGCATGAAAAAGAGCATTGCAAAATAAATGGGTTTACAAGTTGAAGGAAGAAGATGGAGGCAAAAAGCGGTACAAGGCTAGACTTGTTGTAAAGGGGTTTGCACAAAAGAAAGGTATAGATTTTGATGAAATATTTTCTCCCGTTGTTAAAAATGACTTCAATTAGGACTATTTTAAGTCTTGTGGTGGTAGAAAATTTTCATCTTGAACAGTTAGATGTAAAAACAACTTTTCTCCATGGGGATTTGGAGGAAGAGATTTATATGCAACAACCACAGGGGTATGAGGTCAAAGGAAAGGAAAATTTGGTATGCAGGTTGGAGAAGAGGTTGTATGGCCTAAAGCAAGCTCCAAGGTAGTGGTATTTGAAGCTTGACAGGTTTATGAAAGAACAAGGTTATAGTAGATGTCATTCTGATCACTGTGTTTATTTTAAAAATCTAGAAAATGGAAGCTATATTATCATGTTATTGTTTGTAGATGACATTCTTGTTGTAGGGTCTAATATGAAGGATATAAATGTGCTTAAGAAGAAATTATCTAATTCATTTGTGATGAAGGATTTGGGTGCTACAAAGAAAATCCTTGGTATGAGAATAACAAGAGACAATAAAAATTGTAAATTGACATTGTCTCAGGGTGAGTACATAGAAAAGGTGTTGGAGAGGTTTAGAATGCAGAATGAAAAACTAGTTAGTACACCTTTGGCTAGCCATTTAAAATTAACTAAGGAAATATGTCTCAAGACACAGGAGGAGATATAATACATGTCCAGGGTCCCTTATTCATCAGTAGTTGGCAACTTGATGTATGTGATGGTTTGCACTAGACCAGATATTGCACATGTAGTGGGAGTTGTGAGCAGGTATATGAACAATCCAGGTAAATTACATTGGGAGGCAGTAAAGTGGATTCTCAGGTATTTGAGAGGTACTGCTACTCATGCATCATGTTTTGGAGTTTCATACATTGTTCTACATGGATATGTTGATTCAGATATGGAAGGTGATAAAGATAACAGGAGGAGCACCACAGGGTATGTTTTTACTATAGGTGGAGCAACAGTAAGTTGGATTTCGAAACTGCAAAAGGTTGTTGCACTTTTAACAACAGAGGCAGAGTATGTTGTTGCTACATAGGTTAGTAAAGAGACGATTTGGTTACAGAGGTTTATGGAGGAATTGGGAAAGAAGTAGGAGAATAATAGGTTGTACTGTGATAGTGAGAGTTCCATTCATCTTGCAAAGAACTTAGCCTTCCATTAAATACTAAGCATATACAACTCAGGTACCATTTCATACGATCCATCTTGGAAGATGGACATTTGAAGTTGGAAAAGATACACACTACCTAGAACCCTGTAGACATGTTAACAAAGGGAGTAACTAGGGAGAAATTGAGTTCTTGCTCAATTTTAGTTGGTCTTCAATCATGAAGATGAAGATGAGAAATTTTCCAGGTGCAAGAAGGACCATAGTCCAACATATACAACAACGATGAAGTTGTTGAGATCTGTCTCCAAGTGGAAGATTGTTGGTTGTGGAGAATGGTTATCTTCCTGATTCAGAGGTCTTTGTTTTCAACCATGTTTATACCCCATGAAGACTTTACACCCCGGAAGAATGTACACTCCTCCACGTGAGGGAGTGTAGGGGGCAAGTGGGCCCCTGGCGGGGGTTCGGGGGAGAAGCCCTCGAAGGAAAAATTGCCTTGTAAATGTATATTGTAATTTCATAGTAAATATGGACCGTTCATTATAAGGTCGTAGGTCTTATGGTAGAAGTTGTGTTAGGGTTGTTTTCCCTAGAAGGCAACCCTCTTTTTGTTAGAATATAGAAGATGGTGTGCTTGTTTTACCATTGATGATACCCTCGTCACCCAACCACAGGCCGAAGCCTCCCTCTGAGCACCTTAACCTTGACCTAAGAATTCCTCCAGAAGCAAACCCTAGGCTAGATAGCCAAACAAAGAGTAGCGCATCAATCCCCAAGGATAGCGCATCACAAAAGACTGATCAGATGTTCCAAACCCTAGCTAAGAGATATCCAAGCCAATATTGAAACTAGCTGCTGCTGCAACTGCACCTGCAACCCTCCTCAAAACCTGCGCACCAACTGCAACTGCAGTGCGCACCAACTGGGAAAACTACAGTCCTAAGATATTGTCAAATGAGAACTGGCGCCCTGTATTTATAGTAATCCTGCCAGTTTACTGGGGCCGACTTCTCTTTCTAGGTATGTATCTGTTCAATATATTATTATTAATTCTGGCCGACTTCTTCTCTTGGAGGCTAATAGCCTAATATAAATGATCTTCTTGAGCCGACAAGGCTTCTAGGGTTATTAGCCAATTCATTAGGGTTTCTCTTGCTTCCCGGAGTCTTCTATTCTCGTCAGGTTCACACATGGGGGTAAATACCTCCCATAGCTACCATAATATTAACACTCCCTCCTAGCTAGAGAGGTATTTACAGGTAATGGACTTGAGCACAAAATCTACCATTTACCCGGTAGCATCAATATAGTCATCTAGACTATTTCATGACTAGATCATGAGCATCACCATCACCATCAGCTGCATCATCTCTCGAAACCATACTTCATCTGAGTAGTTAGATATGATGCTAGATAAGTCACTCT